>RJWK010062939.1:0-12679 GCA_004363435.1 Platanista minor | reverse complement strand
GTAGAGAATGGACTGGAGGACATGGGGAGGGGGAAGGGTAAGCTGGGACGAAGTGAGAGAGTGGCATGGACTTATATACACTACCAAACGTAAAATAGATAGCTAGTGGGAAGCAGCCACATAGCACAGGGAGATCAGCTCGGTGCTTTGTGACCACCTAGAAGGGTGGGATAGGGAGGGTGGGAGGGAGATGCAAGAGAGAGGAGATACGGGGATATATGTATATGTATAGTTGATTCACTTTGTTATAAAGCAGAAACTAACACACCATTGTAAAGCAACTATACTCCAATAAAGATGATAAAAAAAAGAATAAATTAAACAAAAAATTATTGTTATTGTAATAGACACCACTTACTGATCATGATCAACATAATATTTCAACATAAAATGCTTCAGAAAATATATCTGATTTATTCTTTCAAACAACTTTGTGAAATAGGTACAATTATTATATATTTTTCAGTTAAGAAAACATGTATTATTTACTGTCTAGCAGAACTGAGATTAAAACTCAAATTGGCCTAACACCAAACCTACAAACTCAAATCTGTACAAATAATTTGTCTTTATTAATCTTCAAAATATGTTTTGTGTCTATTCTCAGATGATTTACTTTTGGAGATAAACTTTAAAATAACTTTATTAACTTTATAAAACCAGCCTTTGAATTTTTTAATAAACTTTTGATTGTGGTGTACTACACATATGTACATAAACCATAAGTGAACCTGTGTGTAACCTATACACAGACCAAGAAATTTTCCCTCTTCTACTCATCACTATTCCCCAGTTAAACACTATCCTGACTTCTACACCATAAATTAGTTTTACTTGGTTTTGAATCTTAAAGAAACACATACATTTTCATTTATGTTCTTGATTGTCTTTTCATGTGCTTTTTGGCTATTTGTATACCTTCTATTATGAAATGTCCATTTGTTACTTTGTTTTTAAATTCTTTGCCTTATTATTGAAATAAAGAGTATTTTATATATTCTTGACATTCGTCCTTTCTCAGAACACACATATGTGTGTGTGTGTGTGTGTGTGTACGTGTGTATGTGTGTGTGTGCATTTTTCCTGTGCTTCCTATTTTTCAACCCTTTTTTCTGAAAAGAAGAACATGATTAATCCATTTTTCCCATATGGTAAGTACTTACTCCACAATCGTAATCTTTTAAATGCTTCTTCTCAAACTTTTATTTTTTAGCTTTTGTGTTTAGGTATATATGATCCATTTTGATCACATAATTTTGTGAGTATTATGGTCAAGGTTTATGTTTTCTATAGAGATACACAGTTGTTCAGAGCATCATTTATTGAAAATACTGTCTCCAGTAAATTACTTTGAAAACTTTCTCTAAATACAATTGAACATATGTAAGTGTGGGTCTATTTCTTAACCCTTTCTCCTATTGTCTGATCTATAAATCTATTCTTTTGCTAATAGCACACTGCCTTAATTATCTGAAGCTACAAAGTAAGGCTTGAAATCAGGTAAAGTATACGTTTGTAACTTTTTATTTGCTTTCAAAATTATTGTAACTACTCTAGGTCTTTCGGATTGCCACATACACATACATTTAGAATTAATTTGCCAATTTCTATTTAAAAATGACTGCTGGGATTTTGATTGGGATTGCAATGAACCTATAGATCAATATCAATACGCCACCAGGGAAGCCCTGTGCTGAATTCTTGAACTGTAGAGGTCAGTAGAATAGCCAGCAAGGCGGCAGCCTTTTTAAGTGTAGAACAGAGTGTTCCAAGTCTCTCAGAGCCGACCAGACAAAAATTGGTGATCAGAAACCACAACAGGGAGGGGCCCTAATAAACACCCAGGGATCTCAGCTGGGAACCCCTGGAAGAGCTGTAGTCAAGGAGTGTGCAAACCAGGTAGATGAAACTTTATAAGAACTGCAACTCTACTCATGTCAGCCCAGTTTCTGGTCAGATTAAAGTGCTTTACCACCAGTCTACTTTCTACCGAAGGATATGGTGAAAGTCTGAAAGAGAAGCACCTGGCATCATTCAACTAAAAGTTGCCTGGTATGCTAAGAGAGGGAAGCGAAAGAAAACATACAAAAGGAAGAAACCTATTACTGACTCATATTTAGAGGTATCAGAAATAGAATTAAAAAGAGCTCCTTGGGGCTTCCCTGGCGGCGCAGTGGTTGAGAGTCTGCCTGCCGATGCAGGGGACGCGGGCTCGTGCCCCGGTCCCGGAAGATCCTACATGCCGCGGAGCAGCTGGGCCCGTGGGCCATGGCCGCTGAGCCTGTGCGTCCGGAGCCTGTGCTCCACAACGGGAGAGGCCACAGCAGTGAGAGGCCCGCGTGCTGAAAAAAAAAAAAAAAAAAAAAAAAAAAGAAGCCAGCACATATTTCAAGAAGAAACTAACAATAGTGCTCACTTCTGTGAACTCTCCTTTTTATAAGAATCTTGGCTTCCTAGGTCTTGGTTACCTTGACGGTCATAAAATATTTTTTTCTCCTCAGATTTGTGAGTTCACCAAAAATTCTGCTGTTTTCTTTACCACTTAGCAATGCCATATGCCTCCTTCTTCCAATAATAACAATAGGCAAATGCCCTGAGGAATAATGTGGGTAGATGCTGTATGGTACCTAAACTTTCTATGATTCTCTTCACTCTGGATTCCTGGAATCTCAAGACATATTTCCCTCAATAGTTATGTCTTTTAAACAATTATTTAAAACTTTTTTTTTCTTTTTGTTCTCAGTGGGAGACTGGTCTTACACAAGCTACTACATGGCCTGAGAATTGTTCTTTTTGTATGTGATTTATCTTTCAGGACATTTGCCCATTTCATTTATATCATCAAATTTATTGGCTTTAAGTAGTTCATATTATTCACTTATTTTTTTCAATATTTGTAGCATCTAAATGATGCCCTTCTTTCATTCCTGCTATTGGTAATTAGAACGTTCTCTCTTTTTTTTTCTTGATCAGTCAAGATAGAAGTTTGTCAGTTTTAGTAGTCTCTCCAAAAAACCAGCTTTTGATTTCAGTGATTTCCTATATTTTGTTCATTTAAAAAATATTACCGGGCTTCCCTGGTGGCGCAGTGGTTGAGAGTCTGCCTGCCAATGCAGGGGACACGGGTTCGTGCCCCAGTCCGGGAAGATCCCACATGCCACGGAGCGGCTGGGCCCGTGAGCCATGGCCGCTGAGCCTGCGCGTCCGGAGCTTGTGCTCCGCAACGGGAGAGGCCACAACAGTGAGAGGCCCGCGTACCGCAAAAAAAAAAAAAAAATTACCACTCTTTATTATTCTTTATTTTTACTTTCCTTGGGTTTACTTTTCCTCTCTTCCTCTACTTTCCTAATGCAGAAGATTAGATAATATTTTTAGACCTTTTTCTCTGATCTAATAAATAATTTAAAACTATAAATTTCCCATGTAAGCACTGATTTCTCATATGTCATACCTTCACAACTTCTGATATTTAGTATTTTCATATATATTTGAATTCAAAATATTTTCAAATATTCTGTGTAATTTCTTCTGTCATCCATTGTTTTTTAGAAGTGTGTTATTTAAATTTCAAGTGTTTGGAGAACTTTCAGATTTTTTGCTGTTATTGATCTCAACTTTTATTATGATCAAAAAACATGCTTTGGGCTTCCCTGGTGGCGCAGTGGTTGAGAGTCTGCCTGCCGATGCAGGGGACACGGGTTCGTGCCCCAGTCCGGGAGGATCCCACATGCCGTGGAGTGGCTGGGCCCGTGAGCCACGGCCGCTGAGCCTGCGCGTCCGGAGCCTGTGCTCCGCAATAGGAGAGGCCACAACAGTGAGAGGCCCGCGTACTGCAAAACAAACAAACAAAAAACCCAAACATGCTTTGTATAAATTGATTTATTTTAAACTTATTGAGACCTTTTATGGTCTAGAAAATGATCTATCTTGTTGAATGTTCCATGTGTGCTTAAATAGATTGTAATCTCTTGTTTTGGGACTGAATACTCTAGAAACAGCAAGTAAGTTCAACTGATTAGTAATGTTCAATTCTTCAATATCCTGGGCAAATTTCTTTCTGATTATTCTATCAGTTAATGAGAGACAGGTATTGAAATCTCAAGTATATTTTTTGTCTATTTCTCCTTTCAATTCTGTCAGTTTTTGCTTTGTAAATTTTGTGCTTTGCTTTGTTGTTAAACATATGTAAATGATGATTTTATATTTTCCTATTATAGTCACCCTCTTATTATTATGAAATTTCCCTCTTTTCTCTAGAAATACACGTTTTAATGTCTGTTTTGTCTGATAGTAATACAACCACTATAGGTTTCTTATACTTACTGTATGCATGATTCCTGTTTCCAGAAACTTAATTTCCACCTATTTGTTTCTTTGTATTTAAAGTAGGTCTCCTGTAGGCAGAGTATAGTTGAATCTCACTTTTGTATTGAGTTTGAGAATCTCTGTCTTTTGATTGGAGTATTTAATTCATTTACATTTAAGGTAATTATTAAATAGTTTGATTTAGATCTAACAATCTAATTGTTTTCCAATTTCCCATTTTTTTGTTTTTGTTTTATGATTTGTATTGCTTTATTCCTTTTGTGTTAAGCAAATTTTTTTTACTATGTCATTTGAATTCCACAGCTGAATTTTTGGCTCCATTTTCTTGCATTGTTATTTTTGTTTGATCTGGGAATTACAATATGCATATTTAAATTATTACCTTCTATTTAAAATCAATCCTGAATTTCTTCTGGTTAAAACAAAAATAGATGATTCTGGCTGCAGTAAATTTCCAATTATTCCACTTCCATCCTTTGTAATAGTTTGCCATATATATTATCTTATACATAGATAGATAAATAGATCACTTGATAGATAGATAGAGATAGGTACTACAGATATAGACAGGTACTATCTATCTATCCATAGATATCTACATGAGTATATCTATCTATACCTATATCTACATCTATATCTGTATATTACACAGATATGTTATACACAACAACACTTGTTGCATAATTTTTGCTTTAAATAGCCATATATCTTTAAAAGACTCAAGCATGATGACTGTGGAGATGCACTGATTGGCTCTCCTTTAGCGTACATGCTGAGGGTAGAGTAGTTAACTGACACTTCCAGGTGCTGTGTTCCCATAAACAATGAGGTCATGCTTTCCCCAGACTGCTCCAAGCCAATGACTGAGCAAGCTGGAGATACTACATTCCTGCTCAATGTGGGATTACTCTGACAGGTCCTCTGGCTGAGATTCTTAGAAATGTCCTTTGGGCTGAAGACTTTCCTACCCAATCCATCTTTTGTTCTCTCTATTCACCAACGTTGGACCTGCACTTTAGTCTGAATGCTCTCTGCCTGCTCAAATTCTCTCCCCAATAATTCTTCACATACATTTCCTTAAAGTAATCTATCACATTTAAACCCATCTAAGTGTCTCATTCTTGGATGACTTAAACTGACTTAAGAAAAATTATATACATATAGTTGACCCTTTAACAACATGTGTTTGAACTGAGTGGGTCAACTTGTATGTGGAATTTTAATAAAAATATTTTAAAATAAATATGTACAGGACTATACGGTCCATGTCTGAATCCAGGGTTGGTTGAATCTGTGTCTGTGAAACAACAGATACGGAGGGCCAACCGTGGGACTTGAGTATCTGCAGATATTGGTATATATGGGGGCTCCTGGAACAAATCCCCTGCTGTTACCAAGGGACTGGATGACTGTGTATATGATTTACAGTGTTCTTTATCCCTTCCTGTATATAGAAGTCACTATCTGATTTTACTTCTTTTCAGCCTCAAAGATTTCCTTTAGCATTTCTTTAAATTGTGTCTAGTAGCAATGGATTCTGTCAGTTTTGTTTCTCTGAAAATGTCCTTATGACACCTTTAGTTTGTTTGTTTTTTTAAATTCTTTCAGTACGTTAAATATCTAAATCCAATATCTGGCTTTCATTCAGATGTTAATTATATTATTGTGCTCTTCCTTGCAGTGTGTTGTTTTTATGTTGATGCTTTTAATTTGTTTGTACTATTTTTGGCTCTCAGCAGGTTTACAAGCTTATGTGTTTTGTTTGTTTGTTTGTTTTTGTTTTTTAAATTTTTACAGTTTTATTGAGTTTTTTTGTTTTTCATCCATATCCTCCTTGGGGGTTGTTGAGCTTCTTGAATCTGTAAATCAACAAATTTAGGGGAAATTTGACAATTATATCTTTAAATATTTTTTGCTCCATTCTATCTTCTCATTCTGGGAGTCCAATTGTTGGACTACTTGACCTTGACCATGGGTCTCTGTGGCCCTTTATGTATTTTTTCAACATATCTCCTTTCTGTTATGTGACTAGAAAATTTCTAGAAATCTTTCTTCAAATTCACCAATTATTTCTTCTGCCATCTCAAATCTATTGTTGAACCCATCTAGTAATTTTTTTTTCATCTCAGTTGTTATGTTTTTGAAATCTAGAATTTTAAAATTTCCTTTTCAAAGCTTCTATTTCTCTGTTAACATTTCATTTCTATTCACTCATGAATACCATCTTTTAATTTTTCAAATTTATTTTCCTTTAAATCTTTGGAAACATTTGTGTTAGCTGCTTTGATATCTTTGCCTGCTAAATCCAATAGCTAGACATACTCAGAGTCAGTTTCTATTGACTGGGTTTTACTAGTTTGTTTTCTTGCATAAGGGTCATACTTTCTTGTTCTTTGTATGTTTGGTAATTTGGGGTTAAAAACTGAACATTGGGCTTCCCTGGTGGCGCAGTGGTTGAGAGTCTGCCTGCCGATGCAGGGGACACGGGTTCGTGTCCCAGTCCGGGAAGATCCCACATGCCGCGGAGCGGCTGGGCCCATGAGCCATGACCGCTGAGCCTGCGCGTCCGGAGCCTGTGCTCCACAACGGGAGAGGCCACGACAGTGAAGGGCCCATGTAGCGCAAAAAAAAACAAAAACAAAAAAAACCCCTGAACATTGCAGATAATATGTTACAGGCTTCTGGAATCTGTTGTGTCAGTTATAATAGGCAGTTAACTTGGCTGTACTCACACTGAATTCCCTCTCGCTGTGGTGTACAGCAGCTGATATATCTTTGTTCAGTTTTTTGACTTCAAGCTGTTGCTTTTTGAGACATGTGTTCTGGATATCTCCCATATCTACATAATTAATTTAGTGGTCAGCCAAAGTTTGGTGCAGACTTTATACTTAGATTTTATTTGAGGGTCACTCTCTGTGATTCCCATGGATTAAGCTTTCTTTCTTAATGTTCTGGTTCTTTTAACAGCTCTCATGCCTGCCCTCTAATACCTTGAGAGGCTTCCACTTCTATGCTGTCAGAGATCTGTGTGGGGTGGGAAGCTCTCTTAGGTAAGAAAGTCCCAACATCACAGTTCTTTTTGGTGCAGTAGCAGTCTTTGAAATATAACCTCTTCTCCAGTTTTGACCAGCCTGCTCTTTGTTATTTTGCAGTGTCTTCGAATGTTTTTTAAATAATTTTGTCCAGTTTTTATCATTGTTATCTGTGTAAGAAATCACCTGTTCTCATCATGTGGCCATTATCAGAAGTCATGGTCCTGATTTAATAGTATTTTCCTCATGCTAATTTCCATTTATGTGTAGGTAAAATTATATGCTATATTTGTCACATTTTGGAATATAGTGTTCATTACAAATTAGACAAATAAATTAAAAAACATCCCTACTTTTTATGTGCTTAAGAACTATTAAAGTTACTTAGAAACTGTGTTTCTTAAAGGTTTTAAAATCTCTCCATGTCCTGGCTATTGTAAATAGTGCTGCAATGAATATTGGGGTACGTGTGTCTTTTTGAATTATAGTTTTCTCAGGGTATATGCCCAATAGTGGGATTGCTGGATCATATGGTAGTTCTATTTTTAGTTTTTTAAGGAACCTCAGTACTGTTCTCCACAGTGGCTGTATCAATTTACATTCCCACCAACAGTGCAAGAGGGTTCCCTTTTGTGTTTGGAGGTTGTACCTCACTTCATAGCCTCCAGGTTTTACTCTTTCCTCCTCAACAGAGTTTGTGAGCTTACAGTTACTTTTAAAAATAAATTCCTTTTTTCTATTAAAAAAAATCTTTCCATTAAACGCTCTGGGCTCTGTGTTGTTTCTGTATTATTATATAATACTTGGATGATTTTCACGTCACATTCATGATCACTGTGCATTTTAGACTTTCAACATATGCTTATATCAATCTTGACAATTTATATTTATTTAGAAAGTGACTTTCTACATATTTTAAAGTTTATTGGCAAAAGTGTATATCATATTCTTTCATCTGTTTAAATGATTCCTCTCAGAAAATGAAACTCTCATGCACTGTTGAATTAATGTAAATGCGTGAATGAATGTAAATGGGTGCAGCCACTATGGGAAGTAGTATGGAGGTTCCTCAGAAAACTAAAAATAAAACTACCATATGAACCAGCAATTCCACCCTTGGGTATATTTCCAAAGAAAACAAAATCACTAATTTGAAAAGATACATGCACCCCAATGTTCATGGCAGCATTATTTACAATTGCCAAGATATGGAAGCAACCCAAGTGTCCATGGACAGATGAATGAAGAAGACGTTTTATATATATATATATATATATATATATATATATATATATATATATATACACACACACACACGTACACACACGTACACACACACATATACACACACATTACTTAACCATAAAAAAAGAATGAAATTTTGCCATTTGCAACAATATGGATGGAACTAGAGGGTATTATTCTTTGTGAAATAAGTCAGACAGAGAAAGAAAAATACTGCATGTTTTCACTTTTATTTGGAATCTGAAAAATAAAACAAATGAATGAATATAACGAAATAGAAACAGACTCACAGATACGGAGAGCAAACAGTTGGTTACCAGTGGGGAGAGGGAAGAGGAGAGGGGCAAAATATGTGTATGAGATTAAGAGGTACAAACTATTTATTGATACTATGTATAAAATAGATAAGCTGCAAGGATATACTGTACAGCAGAGAGAATATCACCTATTTTATAATAAATTTAAATGGATTATAATCTGTAAAATATAAATCACTATGTTGTACACCTGAAACTAATACATTGTAAATCAACTATACATCAGTAAAAATTTAATTAATTAAAATGAATAAATTAAAAAGTAAATGACTCCTCTCTGTCCATAGTCTTAAGTTCTTTTTCTTTTCCAATGTGGCTTATTTGGGTTTTCCCTAGTTTTCTATTACACGCACTTAAGTTGGCTATTTATGTATCAACCCTGCTCTTTAGGCTCTGACCACCTTGAAGTCAAGAATCCTGCTTTGCTCACCTTTGTGTTTAAAACACCTAGTACACCTTGTAGGTCTTTTCTGATTGTGTACTTAAACGAACTGCAAAGACTCTGCGTTATTTATGAAGAAACTACCGATTAAACCGATCTAAGAATTTCGTTTTCACCAATGGTGAAGCTAAGAGGAAAGTGGACTTGCCCAAGGTTACATAGCAAGTTTGTGGTAGAGCAGAAGTTTCTTCTTCCCAACAAACCATGCTGTCTTGCTAAAATGGATTAAACTGAAGACAGCTTCAATTACCACCTCTTCCACACACATATATTCAAGTAAAATATGTACTTATTCCAAAGCAATTTAAGCTCTAAAATTGTGAAAGTCTTTCCATTAATATTCTGCTTCGTAAAATCATTTTTGGTTATTAATGACACCTAAATTCGGGGCTTCTTGTTCTTGGTGTTGTGTCATCCCAGGAACATGTCAGTGTGTGATGGATGTTGCTAATTTAGTGATTCTTTGCAACTTTGTAGAGAATCACCCTGCCAGTTTTTGGCAAGAAGATTTGGTTTATTAAACTTGGAATGCACCATCCAGGATAAATAATGTCTAGGTCTGTCCCACTTTAGGAATGTGTTCCAACTGAGGAAAATAAATAAGCTTTCTCTTTTCTCTCAGCTATATCTATTCATTTTCATATGACGATAAACATAGACTATTGAAGGAAGGGTTAAGCTGGTAGTCAGGAGACCTGGGTTTTTTTTTTTTTTAGCAGTACACGGGCCTCTCACTGCTGTGGCCTCTCCTGTTGCAGAGCACAGGCTCCGGACGTGCACGCTCAGCGGCCATGGCTCACGGGCCCAGCCGCTGCGCGGCACGTGGGATCTTCCCGGACCGGGGCACGAACCTGTGTCCCCTGAATCGGCAGGCGGACCCTCAACCACTGCGCCACCAGGGAAGCCCGAGACCTGCGTTCTTAACCAAACTCTACCATTAACTTTCTGATGACTTATTTCCTTTCTAGGGATCACAGATCCCTTATCTTTAAATTGAAGCACTTAAATGTGTACACAGACTCTGAGCATACCTCAGAGATGCCTTAGAGATCTCTATTTAATGCATAAGGACAGAAAAGCTTTCAGAAGCCAAATCTTTGTCTAACCCCTGAATATAAAAAGGAAGCCCAGTTTTTTTAGAGAAGCATTTCCTTTATTTTCTGCCATTAATCTGGAATTCAAAAAATTGCACCCTTATTGCGATGGAAGCCAGCCTCCAAATCTTTCACAAGGGAGATACAGAAACTATGTTCTAAATAGTCAAAAGACTGAGAAATCACTTTCAGCACTTCTGTTTTAAAGTTGTGGGTTAAAGGAAGCAGAAGACAAAGACTTTATAGGGGAGGTGCCATTAGAGATGTTCCTCGAGAAATGAATAAGATTATTGCATTCATTCGTTAATCCTTTTATTCCTCTAGTACTCCGTTTATTCAGTGTGTAATTCTTGGGATCCTACTGTGGACCAGGTACTGTGCTAGTCATTGAGGAGACAATGGTGAGCATTAGGGGGGTTATTGTCTAGGGAGGTGGTAGACATTAACCCGATGATAACCGCATGAATGTATCATTACAACTTACTGTAGCTATTATGCAATAAGAAAGTACTGTGTGACTTGATATAATTCAGTGAGGGTAGAGTGAATGATGTCCAGAAAAGCCCTGCTTCTTGGATGCAGTGACCCTTGGACTGATATCTGCATTATAACTGGGTTAAGGGGAGGTGTGGGAGGGGGAGAGGAAAGGTTCTGAATAGGGAGGGAGACTGGTGTGCTTATAGAATGGAAACGAGGTCGGTGAGGCTGGTGCTGAGAGTCAGGAGGGGACGTGTAGGGAAAGGATATTCTGGGCTAAGAGCAGGTATGGAAAAAAGCACAGCCTGTCCTGAGAATTATAGGTAATTGCATTCGGTATGAGCTTTCCATACCTGAGGAAAGGAAGTGGAAGTTTTTGAGAAAAGTAGGTTGAGTTTGTATTATAGAGAGGTTTAGATGACAGCTTAAATAATCCCTGCTTAGGTACAATGTGTTAAAGAAAGTCAGAAAAGCTATTGTCCTTGGAGCATGCTTTTACAAATGTATATTTTTTGCTAGGTGAGGAGATTTAAAAAAAAAAAAAAAAAAAAAAAAGGAAAGGAAAAAACCTCACTCTAAGAAAGGGGGTCTGCAAGGGACACCATGTGTGTAGACAATGGGATGAGTGTCTGCACTGATATTACCACACATCTTGTGGGCCCTTTTATGTGGCTAGTTGCAAAAACGTGTGAGGAATGGAAGCCGAGCCTCTCCCTTTTCATCACCGATGCTGTTTGTTGTTGCTTTCTGCCTTTTTTCTTCCTTGAGGTGTCACCCAAACGGTACGTAATGACACGGGGAAAAATAAAAGCATCTCTTTTTCATAGTTGGGTTATAGTAACAGATGGTCATGTTCAGTCTGCAAAGACAAATAGCTCAAGTGATAATCACAACAGGGTTGAGAGGTGCAGGAGAAAGATTCTTGCCAGGATCCCCATTCACAGCTGACTCTGGAAAGAGAACAACGTGCTTTGACAGCTTTTTAGCCCCTGCAAAGAAGAAACACTTAAATACCTGCACTGGAAGGAATAGAGGGCTGAGGAGTGGGCTAGGATCCAGAAATCGTCGCACTGTGGGGGGCAGCACCCACTCACACCCCCTCAGCTTCTACACCAAACTCTCACCAAGTCCTGTCAAGTTTGTTTCTTAAATTGCTGTTGTTTCTCCCATCTTCTACCAATTTATTCAGGTCTCTATTATCTCTTGTCTGTGCTATTTCTTTTTATTTTTTAATTTTGAATCTCTCTATTCTTTATTATCTTTTTTAAAACATTTTAGTTATCTATACAGTAGGTTCTTATTAGTTATCTATTTTGTACGTATTAGTGTATATATGTCAATCCCCATCTCCCAATTCATCCCACCCCCACCCCCTTCGCTTTCCCCCCTTGATGTCCATACGTTTGTTCTCTACATCTGTGTCTCTATTTCTGCCCTGCAACCCAGTTCATCTGTACCATTTTTCTAGATTCCACATACATGCATTAATATATGGTATTTGATTTTCTCTTTCTGACTTACTTCACTCTGTATGACAGTCTCTATGTCCATCCACGTCTCTGCAAACGACCCAATTTCATTCCTTTTTATGGCTGAGTAGTATTCCATTGTATATATGTGCCACATCTTCTTTATCCATTCATCTGTCGATGGACACTTAGGTTGCTTCCATGACCTGGCTATTGTAAATAGTGCTGCAATGAACATTGGGGTGCATGTGTCTTTTTTTTTTTTTTTTTTTTTTTT
>RJWK010062938.1:0-12682 GCA_004363435.1 Platanista minor | reverse complement strand
AGATGGTCACAAAGCACTGAGCTGATCTCCCTGTGCTATGAGGCTGCTTCCCACTAGCTATCTATTTTACATTTGTACATTGCATTCTAATTTCTACTTAAATGACTCTTTTATCGTGAAACTAAGGTCCTTACCTTTGAATTTATTGGCATTTTGTTGCTCAATGTAAGAGGTTTTCTTTTTCATTTGTGATTCTGTGGGACTTTGAGAATCTGAAACTCACAGCATAATAGCCTGGGAAATGGATATGAATTTTGGTGTCATTATTGTGTAGGAATTTGAAATGGGGGGAGTGTTGTTTATAGATTACTTTCCTCCCAGTAATTGATGAATATAGCATCCTGACTGGGAAGTCCTAAAGAAGATCATTTTCATGTAAACAATGTTCTAGTTGAACTTAGGAGTTGGTCTTCTCTTTCATTTAAAAGATTAGCACCCAACAAAAATTGCCTGAATTCATACAAATGACCATTCAATTAAACATGCATTAATAAGGGGTAGGATGAGGATGACCTGGGTGCTTAAATAGAAAAGCAAGATTCATTCTTGATTTCTTATGCCTCTCCATTAATTTTCTCACAGTTAAGATTTCAGACTTTCTAGCTTTATATATTCTTGCAACTTTCTCATCACAGATTAGTACTGTTACCAAACCAAACTTGGGTCCACTTGCCCGCCAGGCAGCAAAGCCAAACCGCTGACACAGGGTTGTGGTGAACGAACGTACAGCGCTTATTCAGGGTGCCAAGCAAGGAGAATGGATAGCTCATGCTAAAAAGACTTGGACTCTCCGATGGCTTTCAGGGAAGGGTTTTTTAAGTCGACCCTTGGTATGAGGGCTACACAGACATGCCTTTCTTCTGATTGGTTGGTGGTGAGGTAATAGGATGATGTTTCAGGAAGCTTGATCATCAACCTTCTGGTTCCAACCAACCTGGGGTCCAGTGCTTGTGGTCAGCAAGTAGTCACCATCCTCCACCTGGGCTGGCAGTTCCCGTAGAACAACTCAAAGATTTGCATCAGGTTGTTATGGGTATCCCTTGAGGAGGAACTAGGACTCTGTTTTATAGCTACACTATTGTTTCTTGACTGCGTTTCCTTTGTTTCTGCGTTCCCTCACTTCGCTAATTAGTTACCACTTTGGAACTCAGGGAAGGCCTCGGAGACTATAGCCCTTCCTACAAACAAGAAAGGGGACATGGAGGGGCTTTTGTACCTGGGAGGGCCCTGCAGGGTCCTGCTCAGTTTCAATCCCCACTTTTCTTTCATACTCCTCAATCCTGAGGGGAACAGGGGTGGGACAAGAAAGGGAATCAAGTTTTGGATAGAGAGGTTAACCATAAACTGAGCAGAGAAACTGGGTTTTAGGGGGATTCGGCTTTAGTACCATTTTCGGAGCGACCGAGTGGGAATAAAGGATGATGATTGTAACTCTCTCTAAAGCTAACTGTGCCCCAGCTAAACCACCTTCAAAGTATAATTTAAATAACTGAATCAAGTGGGAGGCTAGCTCTTCTTACAAATTAACTTCTAAAGCCTTTATCAATATAATTAAATCAGGCATCTGGAAGCAGGTTATCTGATACACCCATGAAGGAATCAATGACTTGTCTGTCTACATATGAGTAACTTTAACAATTTGTGCTCTCAGTCCCTTTCTTTGCAGGCAGGTAGCCATGGCGTCGAGAATGGGAATTGTGAAGTGAGAGTGTGCATGGACTTATTAGTTAGGTCAGCATTCAGAATCCAATTCTGTGACTTCATTACTGTGAGATCTTTTGCAAGTAATTTTACCTCCTTGGGCTGTAGTTTCTTGAAAAGTGACATTTTAGGGAGACATCTATCTTCCGGGTTATGCAGAGAACTCTTTTTTTTAGTTTTTGAATTTTATTTTAATTTTTCTATACAGCAGGTTCTTATTAGTCATCAGGTTTATACACATCAGTGTATACGTGTCAATCCCAATCGCCCAATTCATCACACCACCATCCCCAACCGCCCCGCCCCGGCCCATGGCTTTCCCTGCTTGGTGTCCATACGTTTGTTCTCTCCATCTATGTCTCAACTTCTGCCCTGCAGGCCGGTTCATCTGGACCATTTTTCTAGGTTCCACATACATGCATTAACATACGATATTTGCTTTTCTCTTTCTGACTTACTTCCCTCTGTATGACAGTCTCTAGATCCATCCACGTGTCAACAAATGACCCAGTTTTGTTCCTTTTTATGCCTAATATTCCATTGTATATATTTACCACAACTTCTTTATCCATTCATCTCTCGATGGGCATTTAGGTTGCTTCCATCACCTGGCAATTGTAAATAGTGCTGCAATGAATATTGGGGTGCATGTGTCTTTTTGAATTATGGTTTTCTCTGGGTATATGCCCAGTAGTGGGATTGCTGGATCATATGGTAATTTTATTTTTAGTTTTTTAAGGAACCTCCATACTGTTGCCACAGTGGCTGTATCAATTTCCATTCCCACCAACAGTACAAGCGGGTTCCCTTTTCTCCACACCCTCTCCAGCATTTGTTGTTTGTAGATTTTCTGATGATGCCCATCCTAACTGGTGTGAGGTGATACCTCATTGTAGTTCTGATTTGCATTTCTCTAATGATTAGTGATTGTGAGCATCTTTTCACGTGCCTCTTGGCCATCTGTATGGCTTCTTTGGAGAAATGTCTATTTAGGTCTTCTGCCCATTTTTGGATTGGGTTGTTTGTTTCTTTAATATTGAGCTGCATGAGCTGTTTATATATTCTGGAGATTAATCCTTTGTACGTTGATTCGTTTGCAAATATTTTCTACCATTCTGAGGGCTGTCTTTTCGTCTTGTTTGTAGTTTCCTTTGCTGTGCAAAAGCTTTTAAGTTTCATTAGGTCCCATTTGTTTATTTTTGTTTTTATTTCCATTACTCTAGGAGGTGGATCGAAAAAGATCTTTCTGTGATTTATATCAAAGAGTGTTCTTCCTATGTTTTCCTCTAAGAGTTTATAGTATCCGGTCTTACAGTTAGGTCTCTAATCCATTTTGAGTTTATTTTTCTGTATGGTGTTTGGGAGTGTTCTAATTTCATTCTTTTACATGGAGCTGTCCAGTTTTCCCAGCACCACTTATTGAAGAGACTGTCTTTTCTCCATTGTATATCCTTGCCTCCTTTGTCATAGATTAGTTGACCATAGGTGTGTGGGTTTATCTCTGGGCTTTCTATCTTGTTCCATTGATCTATGTTTCTGTGTTTGTGCCAGTACCATATTGTCTTGATTACTGTAGCTTTGTAGTATAGTCTGAAGTCAGGGAGTCTGATTACTCCAGCTCCGTTTTTTTCACTCAAGGCTGCTTTGGCTATTCGGGGTCTTATGTGTCTCCATACAGATTTTAAGATTTTTTGTTCTAGTTCTGTAAAAAATGCCATTGGTCATTTGATAGGGATTGCACTGAGTCTGTAGATTGCTTTGGGTAGTGTAGTCGTTTTCACAATATTGATTCTTCCAATCCAAGAACATGGTATATCTCTTCATCTCTTGGTATCATCTTTAATTTCTTTCATCAGTGTCTTGTAGTTTTCTGCATACAGGTCTTTTGTCACCCTAGGTAGGTTTATTCCTAGGTATTTTATTCTTTTTGTTGCAGTAGTAAATAGGAGTGTTTGCTTAATTTCTCTTTCAGATTTTTCATCATTAGTGTATAGGAATGCAAGAGATTTCTGTGCATTAATTTTGTATCCTGCAACTTTACCAAATTCATTGATTAGCTCTAGTAGTTTTCTGGTGGCATCTTTAGGATTCCTTATGCATAGTATCATGTCATCGGCTAACAGTGACAGTTTTACTTCTTCTTTTCCAATTTGTCTTCCTTTTCTTTCTTTTTCTCCTCTGAATGCCGTGGCTAGGACTTCCAAAATTATCTTGAATAATAGTGTTGAGAGTGGACATCCTTGTCTTGTTCCTGATCTTAGAGGAAATGCTTTCAGGTTTTCACCATTGAGAATGATGTTTGCCATGGGTTTGTCATATATGGCCTTTATTATGTTGAGGTAGATTCCCTCTATGCCCACTTTCTGGAGAGTTTTTATCATAAATGGGTGTTGAAGTCTGTCAAACCTTTTTCTGCATCTATAGAGATGATCATATGGTTTTTATTCTTCAATTTGTTAATATGGTGTATAACATTGATTGATTTATGTTTATTGAAGAATCCTTGCACCCCTGGGATAAATCCCACTTGATTGTGGTGTATGATGATCCTTTTAATGTGTTGTTGGATTCTGTTTGGTAGTATTTTGTTCATCAGTGATATTGGTCTGTAATTTTCTTTTTGTAGTATATTTGTCTGGTTTTGGTATCAGGGTGATAGTGGCCTCATAGAATGAGTTTGGGAGTATTCCTTCCTCTGAAGTTTTTTGGAAGAATTTGAGAAGGATGGGTGTTAGCTCTTCTCTAAATGTTGGATGGAATTCACCTGTGAAGCCCTTTTGTCCTGGGCTTTTGTTTGTTGGAAGATTCTGAATCACTGTTTCAATTTCATTACTTGTGATTGATCTGTTCATCTTTTGTATTTCTTCTTGGTTCAGTCTTGGAAGGTTATACCTTTCTAAGAATTTGTCCATTTCTTCCAGGTTGTCCATTTTATTGGCATAGAGTTGCTTGTAGTAGTCTCTTAGGATGCTTTGTATTTCTGCAGTTTCTGTTGTAACTTCTCTTTTTTTATTTCTAATTTTATTGATTTGAGTCCTCTCCCTCTTTTTCCTGATGAGTCTGGCTAATTGTTTATTAATTTTGTTTATCTTCTCAAAGAACCAGCTTTTAGTTTTATTGATCTTTGCTATTGTTTTCTTTGTTTCTATTTCATTTATTTCTGCGCTGATCTTTATGATTTCTTTGCTTCTGCTAACTTTGGGTTTTGTTTGTTCTTCTTTCTCTAGTTACTTTAGGTGTAAGGTTAGATTGTTTATTTGAGATATTTCATGTTTCTTGATGTAGGTTTGTATAGCTATAAACTTCCCTCTTAGAACTGCTTTTGGTGCATCTCATAGGTTTTGGATCGTCGTGTTTTCATTGTCATTTGTCTCTAGGTAGTTTTTGATTTCCTCTTTGATTTCTTCAGTGATCTCTTGGTCATTTAGTAACGTACTGTTTAGCCTGCATGTGTTTGTGTTTTTTACATATTTTTCCCTGTAATTGATTTCTAATCTCTTAGCGTTGTGGTCAGAAAAGATGCTTGATACGATTTCAATTTTCTTAAATTTACTGAGGCTTGATTTGTGACCTAAGATGTGATCTATCCTGGAGAATGTTCTGTGCCCACGTGAGAAGAAAGTGTAATCTGCTGGTTTTGGATGGAATGTCCTGTAAATATCAATTAAATCGATCTGGTCTGTTGTGCCATTTAAAGCTTGTGCTTCCTTATTTATTTTCATTTTGGATGATCTGTCCATTGGTGTAAGTAATCTGCTGGTTTTGGATGGAATGTCTTGTAAATATCAATTAAATCGATCTGGTCTATTGTGCTATTTAAAGCTTGTGCTTCCTTATTTATTTTCATTTTGGATGATCTGTCCATTGGTGTAAGTGAGGTGTTAAAGTCCCCCACTATTACTGTGTTACTGTCAGTTTCCTCTTTTATAGCTGTGAGTAGTTAGTTGCCTTATGTATTGAGGTGCTCCTGTGTCAGGTGCATATATGTTTATAATTGCTATATCTTCTTCTTGGATTGATCCCTTGATCATTATGTAGTGTCCTTCCTTGTCTCTTGTAACATTCTTTATTTTAACGTCTATTTTATCTGATATGAGCTTTGCTACTCCAGCTTTCTTTTGATTTCCATATGCATGGAATATCTTTTTCCATCCCCTCACTTTCAGTCTGTATGTGTCCCTAGGTCTGAAGTGGGTCTCTTGTAGACAGCATATATATGGGTCTTGTTTTTGTATCCATTCAGCAAGCCTGTGTCTTTTGGTTGGAGCATTTAATCCATTCATGTTAAGGTAATTATCGATATGTATGTTCCTCTGACCATTTTCTTAATTGTTTTGGGTTTGTTTTTATAGGTCCTTTTCTTCTCTTGTGTTTCCCACTTAGAGAAGTTCCTTTAGCATTTGTTGTAGAGCTGGTTTGGTGGTGCTGAATTCTCTTAGCTTTTGCTTGTCTATAAAGCTTTTGATTTCTCCATGGAATCTGAATGAGATCTTTGCCAGGTAGAGTAATCTTGGTTGTAGGTTCTTCCCTATCATCACTTTATATATGTCATGCCACTCCCTTCTGGCTTGTAGAGTTTCTGCTGAGAAATCAGCTGTTAACTTTATGGGCGTTCCCTTTTATGTTTTTTGTCGTTTTTCCCTTCCTGCTTTCAATAATTTTTCTTTGTCTTTAATTTTTGCCAGTGTGATTACTATGTGTTTTGGCGTGTTTCTCCTTGGGTTTATCCTGTATGGGACTCGCTGCACTTCCTGGACTTGGGTGGCTTTTTCCTTTCCCATGTTAGGGAAGTGTTTGACTATAATCTCTTCAAATATTTTCTCTGGTCCTTTCTCTCTCTCTCTTGTCCTTCTGGGACCCCTGTAATGCTACTGTTGTTGCGTTTAATGTTGTCCCAGAGATCTCTTAGGCTGTCTTCATTTCTTTTAATTCTTTTTCCTTTATTCTGTTCCACAGCAGTGAATTCCACCATTGTGTCTTCCGGGTCACTTATCAATTCTTCTGCCTCAGTTATTGTGTTATTGATTCCTTCTCATGTAGTTTTCATTTCAGTTACTGAATTGTTCATCTCTGTTTGTTCATTAATTCTTCTAGGTCTTTTTTAAAGATTTCTTGCATCTTCTCGATCTTTGCCTCCATCATTTTTCCGAGGTCCTGGATCATCTTCGGTATCATTATTCTGAATTCTTTTTCTGGAAGGTTGCCGATCTCCACTTCATTTAGTTGTTTTTCTGGGGTTTTATCTTGTTCCTTCATCTGGTACATAGCCCTCTGCCTTTTCATCTTGTCTATCTTTCTGTGAATGTGGTTTTTGTTCCACAGGCTGCAGGAATGTAGTTCTTCTTGCTTCCGCTGTCTGCCCTCTATTCATAGAACTCTTGATGATGAAATGTTATCACTTTTTGGTCTGGTTCATCCTAGACTTGGATCATCCAAGAGGATGGAGGGTGGCCCTTCAAAGCTACGGTGTGTGATAAATTATAGAACAGTTGCCGAAGCATATGAGGTAGTTTTAAGCAATAGCTGTAAGTTCTTTCATAGTTAATATGCTGTGTGCAGTAATTGTATAACTACTTAGAAAACTTGTAACAGCTTATCACATATTGTGTTTGGAATCATGGAATGTAGTGTCTGGCTTCTCTGATTCTTTTCTGTTTTTAATCAGCTTTGTTCAGGAATAATTGTGTTCAGGAATAACACAATAAAATTCATTTTAAACAGAGAGTTGAATTAGTTTTGAAGTGGTTAACAGTTGTATTTTCCACCGCAGGCAAGATGAAAACTTGTCCGTCATCCCCCAAATTTCCTTCCTGTTCCTTGGCAGTTGATCCCTTATAGTCTGGCTCCTGCAGCCTTCTAGAATATCAGATTACAGGGTTTGTTTTCTTTTGTCTGACTTTTTAACCTATCCAGTTCTTTTGAGACTGATCATGTTATTGTGTACCTTTTCACTGTTGAGTAGGGTTCCATTATACGGGTATACCACGATTGTGTTTACTCATATAACGCAGTTGATGAACTTGATTCTTAAGAATGACCTTTTTAGTTGGAATTTGTTATCATTTCTTCATATTCTTTGGGAGGAATGTTTTGCAAAGTTGTCACTTCAACCCTGGAGGCTGTGTAAGTAGTAGAAGACACTCATCTATAAGGCCTCTGTTTTCTCTATCGTAGTGAAAATTCTGCAAAAGCTTGCTTAGTATCATTGGCTTTTATGGAATAAGATATATAAATATAAAACTGTTGTGGAGTAAGTTGGTATCAAGTGTGTGAACATACGTTGTGATCTTAATAACCTCCGATATATGTGACAGTTGATTTCATTCTACCTGTGAGTATAGTTTTCTCAGTGATTGGGATTTATGTTCAATCATTTCATGACATAGTTGAAAATGTACTTTCAGTATGCTTTAACATGCATAAATAGGAAACATGTACTTTGCTTATGAAAAACCAAAGATCTTTGGTTTTGCTTGATTCTTATAAGCCTAGCTGTAAGCAATATTTAGTCATTTGCTTTGGCAAGTTTTTATTAAAAAGTATTTATGCAGTCAAATTACTAAGCTCTGTAAGCATGTCAACATTATTGAGTCTTTTAATCAAAATGATGGAAGGTAAAAATGATTAGCACATTTAAAAGAAAATTTATAATAGGAGTCTTGGTATTAAAGAACCCTACACAACAAACTGTGAGGACATATTTATGTTGAATTATTGATTGGATTAGTTTAGTAATATATTTTAGTCTGTTGGTTATCAAATGCTATAAATCAGAGATCCCAAAGTTATCCATGCATGGCTCCTGAATCATTTCAGGGTATTGGAAGAGGGGGAAAGTATGTATGTAAAGATGCTATGTTTGTCAGATCATGCATGAAGTCAGAATAAATTTTCAGAGTGAGATCATTTTGAGCAGCTGTAGGAAGTCAGTTTTCAACTAAATTTAATCAAGGGCATTGTTCTTAATGGCTATTCTATTTCATAAAGTATGCTTCTGACAAATCGCTTTTCCTTTCTTGCACTGGGGGTGAGTCTTCCGAAAGAAATTACCTTCAGGTGATTTTTCAGAGAAACCTTGATCATCTGTCAAAAATTTTTAGTAACGCATAGCTCTATTAATTTTATTAAAAAAAAAAACTGAATTTTTTTAGCCCTTGTTAATACCATTGAAGAGCTCATGTATTTCATCACATTTTTTGCTTATTTTCAATATATTATTAGATTGCTGAGTTAAATAATAATTGAGAGTAATCATATAATATCACATATATGTTTATAATATATATAATATATATTTATAATATATAATCACATATATATGTCATGTATGTACTATATACTACATATTGTATATATAAAATATATAATCACTTGATACCACAATATATATTTGCATGTGCATATATGTATATAATTTTTAAGAAAAATTATGGAATGGTCCCTGTCTCATGTTTCATATGCATTTACATACATGCGTGCTTACACACACACACCTGGCACACCTGGATACTTCCTGCATGATTTTTCATTATTAAAATTTTGGTTTTGTGCGATTGGACCAAGGGTAAGCAGAATAACTTCAACAACTAGATGGCATATATGATTTTGTTGACACATCATTATAGGACATGAAATTTGAGTTGATGATGAGGTTGTATCTAAGCCAGCTGTGGCCTTCCTATTGTTAGGGGACAGAAAACTGACAGCTGGAGTTCAACTAGCAAGGGCTAGTCAATGAACTTTGTGGGAAAATATCCAAATGGCAGTCACACCAAGATGAGCACTGAGCTCTCACGTGGAAACCTATGTTTTAGATCTGAGAGTTGTATTCCTTGAAAACTTCAGTTTTGCCTCTGTAGCCAGAGGGTTCAAGAATATGCTAAAGAATCTGAGAAAGGGCATCTAAAATACAAGAAAATATTTTACCACCAGGAGAAAAAAATCACTGTGTGTATGTATGTGTACTTATATATATATATATATATATATATATATGTATATACACACACATACACATACGTATTATATTGTATTTGTTTGACTCTTGGGTATTATTTGCCTTAGGAAGTAGAAGAGACCTAGAGAAAGGAAGGGAACTTAAATAATGAACAAGAGGACATTAATCTGTAAATGCACAGGCTGAAAGGAGCTAGAATGAAAAATCATGATTATTAAAAACGTTGACTTTCTCTCTAAATTTGTGATCTAGAATTGCAGCTATTACTTTTTGTCAAGTGAGATTAGCAGTGCTTCTGCTTGGACTATGGGAAAGAAGGTGTTGTCTCTCACCACAGGGTTTAGACCAGTGAGCTCTTTATTTATTTATTTATTTTTTGTGGTACACGGGCTTCTCACAGTTGTGGTCTCTCCCGTTGCGGAGCACAGGCTCCAGATGCGCAGGCTCAGCGGCCATGGCTCACGGGACCAGCCGCTCCGCGGCATGTGGGATCTTCCCGGACCGGGGCACGAACCCGTGTCCCCTGCACCAGCAGGCGGACTCTCAACCACTGAGCCACCAGGGAAGCCCGAGCTCTTTATTTGTGACCTTGGATATCAGGGTCCATCCATGTCTGCTGAATACCTGTAGGGGTGCTTGACAGCTGGGCTGTGCAACTTAGGGTTAGAGGAGTCATTAGGAGGAGGTTGTTTAAGCATTAGCACTCTTTGTCAGTGATTACTTAAAGTATTTGTGCCATATTGGTCTCCTACTCAGCATATTGTTTAAAATGCCACTGGAATGCCCATTGAAATGTCAACATGCACCCCAGTGTTCATGGCAGCACTATTTATAATAGCCTAAGACATGGAAGCAACTTAAGTGTCCATTGACAGATGAATGGATAAAGAAGATATGGTACATACAATATATACAATGGAATGTTACTCAACCATATAAAAGAATGAAATAATGCCATTTGCAGCAACATGGATGGACCTAGAGACCATCATACTAAGTGAAGTAAGTCAGACAAAGACAAATATCATATGATATTGCTTATACGTGGAATCTGAAAAGTGATACAAATGAACTTATTTACAAAACAGAAACAGACTCAGTCATAGAAAACAAACTTATGGTTACCACAGGGGAAAGGAGGGGAAGGGATATATTAGGAGTTTGGGATTAAAATATACACACTACTATGTATAAGAGAGATAACCAACAAGGACCTATTGTATAGCATAGGGAACCATACTCAATATGTTTTGATAACCTATAATGGAAAGTGATTAAAAAAAAAAAAATATATATATATATATATATATATATATATATATATATAGCTGAATCACTTTGCTGTGCACCTCAAACTAACATAACATTGTAAGTCAACTATATTCAACAAGAATTTTTTTAAATGTCAAGGAATTAGTTTTAACATCAAATGAAGACACTCTTTTTGTTTGTTTTAATTTATTTATTTATTTTTGGCTGCATTGGGTCTCTGTTGCTGTGTGCGGGCTTTCTCTAGTTGTGGAGAGCGGGGGCTACTCTTTGTTGCGGTGCGTGGGCTTCTCATTCTGGTGGCTTCTCTTGTTGCGGAGCACAGGCTCTAGAGCGCAGGCTCAGTAGTTGTGGCGCATGGACTTAGTTGCTCCACGGCATGTGGGATCTTCCCGGACTAAGGCTCAAACCCATGTCCCCTGCGTTGGCAGGCAGATTCTTAACGACTGTGCCACTAGGGAAGCCCAAATGAAGATACTTTTTAACAGAACACTATATCTGATTCATTTATGAAAACTATAAAAAAATACCTTCTTTTAAAAATTCATTAACAAAAATCTTTTGCTTCCTTCTACGTGTTACAATCCTTATCTTTCAAAATTTGGCTCATGTCTTGTTTCCTGGTAACTAGCAATTTCCATATCTAAGTCAGGCACAGATTCTCTAAGCAGCCCTTTACTGTCACTCCGCATTATGTTGAAAATTTCTATGAGTGTTTCTACTTCACTGTACAGAATTCCTTGTTCTCGTTTTATTCATCTTTGGAAATAACACTAGTACCCAGGATGAGGTTTGACAAATAATAGATGACAAATAAATATTTTTAATGAGTAGGATTGCTCCTTTTGGATGGTTTTCTCTGAAAATAATAATACTTTTCCTACAGGTAAGACAGTAAATGATAAATCCTGAATGAACTAAGGGTATTTGTTGACTAGATTTCTTACTTTACTAGGTTAGGTTCAGTTATTCCAAGTCTCTTTTACTCTGTTCATCCTTCCTGGATGGTCTTTTATCCAGTGCTTCCCTTAACTTATCATAGCATTTATCACAACACACTGAAATCACCTGTTTGTGTGTCCCACCAGCCTGTAACCCCAGTGAAGGCTTATTGGCTTTTTCTCTTTCTCATCCCCAGTGACTAGTTCACTCTGTGCTTAATAGTTATTAAAGCATGATTAGGGGACTTCCCTGGTGGTGCAGTGGTTAAGAATCCAACTGCCAATGAAGGGGACACAGGTTCCTTCATGGGAAAAGAAGGAAGATCTCACATGCTGCTGAGCAACTAAGCCCGTGCGCCACAACTACTGAGCCTGCACTCTACAGCCTGTAAGCCACAGCTACTGAGCCTGCACACCACAACTACTGAAGCCCACGTGTCTAGAGCCTGTGCTCTGCAACAAGAGAAGCCACCGCAATGAGAAGCCTGCGCACATCAAGGAAGAGTAGCCCTGCTCGCCACAACTAGAGAAAGCCCGCGCGCAACAACGAAGACCCAATGCAGCCTAAATAAATAAATACATACGTACATAAAATTGAAAAGGAAAACATAGATTAAAAAAAAAAACATGATTAGGCATGATCTTCCATAAAAAGTTGATGTATTTTTCTGTCATAGATTAAGTATAAAAGCATATTTCTGACCCAGTAAAGTTATTCTTAAGTTTTTTTTTCAAGGGGAGAATTAGAGAATGACACTAATAGCTCTTCTGTGAATGTTGTTAGGAGCTTCCTTTTTTTTTTTTTTTTTTTTAA
>RJWK010062937.1:0-12681 GCA_004363435.1 Platanista minor | reverse complement strand
TTTTTTTTTTTTTTTTTTTTTGTGGTACGTGGGCCTCTCACTGTTGTGGCATCTCCCATTGTGGAGCACAGGCTCAGTGTCCATGGCTCACGGGCCTAGCCCCTCCGTGGCATGTGGGATCTTCCCGGACCGGGGCACAAACCCATGTCCCCTGCATCAGCAGGCGGACCCTCAACCACTGCGCCCCCAGGGAAGCCCTCTAGCGTTTATTTTTCATAGATTTTCTGATGATGGCCATTCTGACCGGTGAGAGGTGTTAACTCATTGTAGCTTTGATTTGAGTATCTCTAATAATTAGTGATGTTGAGAATCTTTTCATGTGTCTCTTGGCCATCTGTACGTCTTCTTTGGAGAAATGTCTGTTTAGGTCTTCCACCCATTTTTTGATTGGGTTGTTTGTTTTTTTAATATTGAGCTGCATGAACTGTTTGTATATTTTGGAGATTAATCCTTTGTCAGTTGCTTCATTTGCAAATATTTTCTCCCATTTGAGGGTTGTCTTTTCATCTTGTTTATGGTTTCCTTTGCTGTGCAAAATCTTTTTAGTTAAATTAGGTCCCATTTGTTTATTTTTGTTTTTATTTCCATTACTCTAGAAGATGGGTCAAAAAAGATCTTGCTGTGATTTATGTCATAGAGGATTCTGCCTATGCTTTCCTCTAAGAGTTTTATAGTGTCTGGCCTTACATCTAGGTCTTTAATCCATTTTGAGTTTATTTTTGTGTATGGTGTTAGGGAGTATTCTAATTTCATTCTTTTACATGTAGCTGTCCAGTTTTCCCAGCACCACTTATTGAGGAGACTGTCTTTTCTCCATTGTATATTCTTGCCTCCTTTGTCATAGATTAGTTGACCATAGGTGCATGGGTTTATCTCTGGGCTTTCTATCCTGTTCTTTTGATCTATATTGCTGTTTTTGCGCCAGTACCATACTGTCTTGATTACTGTAGCTTTGTGGTATAGTTTGAAGTCAGGGAGTCTGATTCCTCCAGATACGTTTTGTTTTTTGTTTTTTTGTTTTTCTCAAGATTGCTTTGGCTATTTGGGGTCTTTTGTGTCTCCATACAAATTTTAAGATTTTTTTATTCTAGTTCTGTGAAGAATGCCATTAGTAATTTGATAGGAATTGTACTGGATCTGTAGATTGCTTTGGGTCGTACTGGCCCACGAGTGGGTGTTTAGACACTCCGTCAACATCAGAAACGGGCCAAGCACGTGCTGCTTGACATAATGGAACACCACGAAGGAGACTCTCACTCCTGTGGGCTGTGAACACAGGCTCTGCCATCACTCAGACGTGACCTGGCTGGGGCTCAGCTTCCCTGGAAAAGGACTCGCTAAGCAAATCAGTACCGGAAACAAGATTTCCATCACCGTTTCCTCAAAGGCATGGGCACCCTTGTCCTTGCCTCATGTGCCCACTCACTTTAAGAAGGTTTCCTGAACAAGGAGATATTTTAAGAACACCTGGTAAGCCTTATCAAAGGTTGCCGGGCTTTATAAAAGCAGCTGTTTCACTGGGGTGGGAGGGAAGGTGGGAGGTCGGCGTCCATTCAGTGTTTGAACTCCAAAGCCGGGGTCCCGAGTATTAGAACTGCCCTGCAACGTGGCAGTGCCACTGGCCATGGTCCGTCCCTTCCGCCCATACCCACTATCTCCTCGGATCTTCACAGCCACCCCGAGAGACCAGAGTACGTTTGTATCTGGACTTTGTACCAAGAAAACAAAGCCTGAGCCAGACCATGTGATTCCTCAAGGTCACACAGCCAGTCCAGGGAAAGCTGGACTCGGGTTCTAATCCCTCCTGACAGCCTCTTAATTCCAGCCCCAGTGCTGCTCTCACGGGGCGGCTGGCAGTGCTCTTCAGAATAGCTCCTGTGTAATATGCACTGATCGATTGATTCGAATCAGTGAGATGCTCTGTACACAAGGTGACCCACACACAATAAAAGCTAAATGCTGGACCGGCTCCCCAAGTTCACAAGGCAGCCTCAAAACCCACTGCTAAGCACAGGGCAGGGGCCACACACACTCCAGCTGGAGGCTCTCAGGACGAAGAGGAGGAAAGAGGGTTTGTGACAGTCACAGGCTCTCACGTGCACCTGTATGAGGTCCCCTGAGACTCCGGGGAGGCCTGGGGAAGACACTAACAACGCGAGGGCAGCTCTGTGCTCGGCCACTGTCCAAGTCACCCTTTCTTTTCTCTCGGCGACCAGCCAATGCAGAGTTCCGAATCCTTGGGGGCTGCCCCCTGCCCTGTAGGTTACCTCCCACCATTATAGCCGGGGGGGCGGGGGAGAGGGCAGGCAGAGGCACAGTGCCCGGGGCAGCCTGGTAGCAGAGCCAGCAGGTCCCCGTGCACCACCTTGACCACAACGGGACCCAGAGCCTGCACTGCAAAGGCACCTGCTCCAGTGTCTCTTCTGCCAGGATGCTCTTTATTAGATCAGGGAGGACCCAGAGAGAACGTGAACCACGACAGGCAAAACGAGGGGCTGCACCCTCATTGCCTAGAAACCACTCCTTCTTTCCTCCCATCAAAAGCCACGAAAAATCTGGTGTTTCCTTAACCCCGATTAGAACAAAGTGTAAGCATATGGTCTGCTTGAGTCGTGATTACCAGGAAAATGCTCACCTTTCACCAGTCATTCATATTTTCTCCGCACTCATAGACACCTAGCATCCCGAGGTTTCCCTGTGTGACCAAGATCATCACGTGAAGCCCCTGACGCTTCCACCTAAAGTATAGAGCTGAGGAGAGCGAAAGTAAATTATATTTGCTGTTTAGCGAACCTTCATTCCGCCTCGGCCCCTCCACGGGAAGCGAGTATCTCCCTGCCCCAATCCTGGGCACGACCATGGATTTGCTTTGGCCGACGTACCCTGCTCACGCCGTGTTGGTGAGCCTCTCAGGTCTCAGCCTTGGTCCACAGTGGAAGCTGATGCATCAACAGAGCAGACGCGAGCCTCCATATTTACGGGGTTCCCGCTGCAACTCACTGACTCATGCTCACCTGAGGGCCCTCCCGATGGTGGACCACGCGGCAGGTGCAAGTCTGTGTGCACATCACAGGCTTTGAAACAGCTAGAAAAAAAATGGCAATAATAATTCATTCATTTTACTAAACAGGATCAAAGAGAAGTAACTCTCATGCCAAAGTCAAGGATATTTATGTCCTAACATCCTACTTATGTCCGGTTATTAAACTAACTGGACATACCATGCTGTCAGTCCTAAAGAAAAATGGAAACTACATGCCCATATCTGCGGTAACTGCCCAGTCCCTTCACCCTCTCAGGCCCATCCCTCCAGAGCTATCTCCTCGGCATCCTGCTCTGTCCAGCCTGCGGCCATCGGCCTGGTGCTTGGACCTGGCCTTGCCCCAAGGGTCTGCGGCAGGCGAGCACTCCTGGTGCTCTGAGCGGCCTTGAGTGCTGCAGTTGCATCCGCAGGAGAGAACTCAAACCACAGAAAGACCTGCAGCAGTCCTGGCCATTACAGTGGAAACTGCAGAAGAAAAAGATACACAAACTTCGGAATTTCCACTTCTGGGAGGTGACGGAGGGAGTGACTAGTTTAATTTAGAGCAAGTTTCCCGAAGGCATCGTTGTGCAAAATGTGATAAACCAGTGCTGGCGATGACCCTGCAGACATGACACTGTGGTCCACATTCTAATTGTGAAGATATAGAAAATGTAACATACGCTAGGTTGTTTATTTTTAATAAAAAATTATGCTTACAACAGTTCATCTGGTCTGCTGGAGAAATTATTTGCCCAAAGTATGTTTTTCCTCAGTGACACCTGATAAGCACGGTGTCCCCATACGCCCCCCCATGAAGGCTCTTCTCAAGGAGCCTCAGGTCTAGACTCACGTCCAACACCCCTGCCGGGGGAGGAGTGGTGGGCACACTCTCATCAAGACATTAAATGGACCACGAATGTCCCCAGCTTTGCCAAGACTTCTCTCTTTCACTCCTTTCTTCTTTTCTGATCCTCAAGGCATCCACGCTTCACAGAAGGACCTCACGGCTCCTCCAGGCCGTCAGCCCAGGCTCCCTACCCGCTGCTGACACGTTGGGCAGGTAACTCCCGTGGGGACTGCCCTGTGCATTATAAGATGTTTAGCAGCGTCCCAGGTCCCTCCACACTAAATGACAGCAGCGTCCCCCAAACACACCTCGGGATGTTGCCAAATGTCCCCTGAAGGGCAGAAACACCCCTGGCTGAGAACCAAACATATTCGGCATCTTGAAGCAATTTATCAAGCTGGCTTAAGACCATGTTTCATATATTTTGGCTGGTAAAAAACCTGTATGTAAATTCCCAGGGCAGGTTGCTAAAAACACAGTTTTCTAGATTCTATCCCAGACTTACCTTGCTGATCCCTGGAGGCAGGTGTGTGAGCAGCTCAACGGTGTTCTGATTGATGGGTCAGAGCCTTTCTGCTGTCCCCCAGGACAGCCCTCGGACTGTGGCAAGAAGTCCACAACAGTTCTAGATGCCTCTGTCAATGAAACTTCCAGAAAGTGAAAATGGGCCCTGGTACCTCAGCACCTTCTTTGCTCTCCAGGGAAAGCCTTTCCGGGGCCCCACCCCTCTGGGCCAGATTACGCTACAAATCTGGGTCTAAAATATCCTGTGGCAAAGGGAAGGACCTGTTTCACCCCTGGGGCTGGGGAGGAGCCCTTTCCCTAGAGGATGGAGCCAGCCCAAACTTGCATTAAATTGGGGACCTGTGAGCAGGAGGATGAGAATAAACAGAATTTACTTAAGATTTTTTTCAAAAAAATCTCACTACCAGATCAAATTCCCATAGATGGTATTGCTTTGGACTGGGATTAGTTTTTTTTTTTAAATATATATATTAGGCAAAATACAGGACTGGTGAGATAAAGATGTGACATAAGAAACAGGAAGATGGCACACAGACGCCGGGGGAGCTTAGCTTCAGCCTCCAGGAGATGTGGCCAGAGTTCCAGGACATGAGACATGTGACTCCAGTTTCCGTAAAAATGTGACAGAAACAAGTCATTTTCTGAGTTAATTTTAATTAGGAGAGAAATAGGAATACGTGTATTCCTCTGCACATCTTACTTGGACCTGGGTCCCCAGGAGACAGTCTGGGCTCAGGGATCCCCAAGAATGTTGGATGCTGAGGGGCCCGGGGTGGGGAAGGGAAGGAAATGGGGGAGAAGAGAAACTGGTGGTCTCTGGGGAACAGGAGTTCTTGTCCCTGCCGCTCGCAGGTGAGCTGCTCGTCTGGACACACAGCCCTGGAGGTGGCAGCAGCAGTGTCTCCACTCCAGCCCGACTGGGACCACGTCCTGTGCCCGCCCTGGACGCCTGCTCCCCTAGCCGCTTAGCTGTCCAAGCAGCAAGGGGACTATGAGTCCCCCATCCCTGCTCTTTACTCCTGCTGGGAAGCAGTCACCTGAGGATTGTAATAAAAGTGTAAATAGCTACCAAGGCCCATGGCACTTAGCCAACCTCCCCCTCCAGGGTGGGGAGCCCCTCGGGGAAAGGTCCCCACAGCGGGGACTCTGTGAGAGCCACGCAGGAGGGACGAGAGGGTGGGACAGGCGACTCGGGACTTAGATAAAGTTCATGCGTGGCCTGGATTGTGGAAGCTCTCCGGGACGCTGCCCTCTCCATAACTGACGAGCCACGTCACACGCTGTCCCCTGTCACCTACCTCTACTGTGTTTTGCCACATAATACGCTGACTGACTCAAAACCAGCTGATTTTGGATGAAAACACTCTTGTATTTTCAGGTGAAATAATACTAATTTGGACCATGAGCATCTGATCAGAATTCCCTGTAAATATTTGGATCAAGAGCCCGGGGAAGAAAGAGACCCAGTTGATTGTAATTGATCATGGAAAACCCGTTCCTTACAGGGTACATGTCGGTATCTCCGCTGGGCTTAGCAACTTAAAAGGTCCCAAGATGGGGCTTCCCTGGTGGCGCAGTGGTTGAGAGTCCGCCTGCCGATGCAGGGGACGTGGGTTCGTGCCCCGGTCCGGGAAGATCCCACGTGCCGCGGAGCGGCTGGGCCCGTGAGCCGTGGCCGCTGAGCCTGCGCGTCCGGAGCCTGGGCTCCGCCACGGGAGACGCCACAGCAGTGAGAGGCCCGCGTACCGCAAAAAACAAACAAACAAACAAAAAAAGGCCCCAAGATGAAACTAGCGTAGAGAAGGTGGTGTCCTCGGGTGCCGGCTGACAGTGACAGATGGGAACGGGGACAAGCACGCTCTCACAGCCCCGATGGAGGGCAGACAAGAAGCAGGCCTCGTCATGGGTGGGTTGTAGTTCATTTCAAGGTGCAGAGCGGCTCAGAGCTCAGAGGTGAACAAAGGGCCAGGGCCGCGGTCCCCAGAGAGTCTCCCCTCAGATCTGTCCCCTTCTGCTGAGTCTTCAGAAGGGCTGCTTAGCCAGGACCTCCGCCCTCCAGCCCCGCGAGGAAACTCCGGGCAGGGATGGGACCGAGCGTCACCATCCTTGGTGGAGAGGGACCCAATTTATTAAACACAGGAGTGACAGGTCTGAACGGAATTGTCCCCCGAGACCGAAGGAAGGAGACCCCATTTGTGAACAGCTGCGCTTCAGACGGGGCGTGCAGGGGGAGCGCTGGGATGCGGAACACACAGTCCGGGAAGAGCTCGGGGGCTGGAGCATCTCCCGGGGAAGTCTGAGAGGAGGAAAGAAGCACAGCTGCTGCCGCGGGTGTGGAGGAGGCCTGGGGAGGGTGCTCTCAGGATCCGTGGTTGCAGGGCTGCAGACACATTCTGGTCCAGGGATGCAGCCCTGAACCTGGGTACCACAGAACCTCTCCTCGGCCTCAGCCTCCCACGGGGCCTTGTCCTCTCCCCCAGACTCTCCTCCCAGCTCTACACCCCCTACCCCCTCGTAGAGCATCACCTTCTCTCGCTGGGGTCCCAGGAGCAGACTTCATCAGGACCCCCCGGGTCCAGCACCTCCCCTTTTCATCCACTTTTATAGATGAAAACATCTACACACATCAAAAATGCAAGTCAGATCACCACTCACTTTCCAAAACTCTTCAATCACTTCCAATGGCTGAACCCCCGGTCCAGGCTCAGGAGAAAGTCCTTTAACCCCGAGCATGTCCCCAGCCCTGCGTTGTCCAGTTTCACCTCCACGGCCACCCCCGGCTCCACCCGATCGTGAGCCACCACCAGGCGGGCACACAGCCGCCCAGCTTCATATGCGGTCAGTCCCTACTGGTCTGGGATTCCGTGTTGGTACATCCGCCTGCTCACCAAGACCTATTAGTGACCTGCAGTCAGCACTCGTGGGGCCTTCGTGGGCATCCTCAGACATCGCAGAGCAGGGAAACATGTGCACGTCCAGACCCACCGCCCCGGCTCCACTGGGACAGAACCGCATCCTGCCTTCTCCGTCCAGCTCACACGCAAACAGGTGTCATCCTCGTGGTCTACTGAGTGCTGCGTTCTTCACATCTTGGTGATTTTGTTCGTGGTTTTCTGTCTAAAATGGTCCCCGAGCGTCACACTGCAGTGCTGTCTAGTGTCCTAAGCATACAAAGGCTGTGCTGGGCCACCCAGAGAAGCTTCCATACAGCACGAGTTATGGGCTGTTGGCCCTGAGTTCAATGTTAATGCATCAATGGTATCTATCAAGTTGGGTGTCTTCAAACTGAAACACATAAAACAAGGTGGTGTCTGTTCGGTGGATGAAATTGCTGTGACCAGACGTTGGCAGGAATCTATGGTGGTTCATTGTATGTGTCCACTGGGCTGGGCTACGGTGTCCCGATATTTTGGTTAAACATTATTCTGGATGTTTCTCTGAGGCTGTTTTTGGACGAGATTCACATTTAAATCAGTGGACTGTGAGCAAAGCAAATTGCCCTGCCCAGTATGGGTGGGCCTCGTCCAATCAGTTGACGGCCTGACCTGAACAAAACCTGACCGTCCCGAGCAAGAGGGGGATTCTGCAGCCAGCTGCCTTTGGACTTGAACTGCAGTGCCCACTCTGCTCTGGGCCTGCAGCCTGCTGACCATGCTGCAGACCGTGGACTCACCAGCCTCCACCATCACAGAGCCAGTCCTTGAGATAAAGCACACTCTGTGTATATGCACATCCTGTTTCTCTGGGGAGCCCTGACCTGTATCACACGGACCCTGTATCTCCCAAGAGCAATGGGTCAGATTCACCGACTCAGTGCTTGGGCCCACTTTGTGGAGCATAACTGCCGTGAATAACGAGAAGAGACTGCGTTGTCCCCGCCACCTGGCTGCTATTATTCATGTCATACAGTTCTCCCAAGCCCCCGTCCTCACCTCCCACCACGTGAAGCCCTCCCTGGACCCCTAGACTCTTGCCCTTGGGTCCCACAGGGACAAACCTGGCACAGAAGTATCTGCGAGTTCCCTTTCTTCACCAAACCGTGAGCACTTTAGGATAGGGCTGTGCTTCCCTGGAACACGTAGGCTCTAGATGACCCTTTGATGCACAAATAACCCGTGAGAGCAGCCCTCGTGGGAGGATGGTGGCTCCCGACTGCGACTGCAGGCTGCTTTCACGGGCTACTGAAGTTGATACCGCACTGCGCTCACAGCCACGTGGTGGAAGGTCACCCAGTAGCCCTCCCACGAAAACTTCCCGGGTCCCGTTACAGTGCTGGCAATGCCTGCATCCATTCTCTGTATTTTGAGGCCTTGATGGGCACGCTGAGGACAGAGGTATTTTCTGGGCCGGGAGCAGGCAGGGTCTTTCATCAGCACTTCAGCTGTTCAGATCAGCAGGGCCTTGAGGAGATGAGGAAGGCGTGTTTTCATAGGTTGTAAACCAGACGATGTCATCAGAACTTGGGAGCATCTGGGCTGAGACAGCCGCGCGCTGACGCATCTTACTGATAACCCGAGGTCGGTGGGGTGGCAGGGAGGAATCCGCAGGCGATCTCCTGCGACCGCCGCTATGCGGCTCCTCTCCTGACCATCTCACCAGGAGCAGAAGACAGGGTGACAGGACCAAACTGCTCTGGGGACAACTTCTAGAAGCAGTGAGTTGTGAACACTTCAAGTCTAGAGAGAACAGCTAAGGGAGAACTTCAAGGAAGCAGATTTGGGTTCACTGACCTTGAAACGTTAGGAAGGTCTGTAACATTCCCAGCTGCCCCAGTGCGGCCGGAGAGAGGATGCCCTCCCAGAGGAGGGGCCAGGAAGCGGATGGGGCTCAGGAGGGCCCTGGAGGAGCTTTAAGTCCCCCTGCGTCCCTCTAACGCTGAGACCTGGGTCACGTCCCTCCTGGGAAACGTCAGCTTTGATCTGCTCCCTGGACACTGGGTTTGGACCTCAGAGCCAAGCACTTGATGCCTGTGCCATGCTGCTGGAGGGACCCGTATCTCGGGGCAGGGAGACAATGTGGCGGCCACATGACTTGGCCGGCTTGCCACCGCCCCTTCCTCCGCGTACAGAGCTGACCACTGCGTAGGCGAGCCCACAGGGCCTCAGCCCCGCCCCACCCCATCCCAGCCAGGCCCTCAGCCAAGCACAAACACAGCCAGCCTGGCCACTCTGCCCAGAGGTCCTGTTCTACCTTCCTGACTTTTCTCAGACTCTGGCCCCAAAGCTCATATTGACACTGGTGACAATTTTACATGGATGGTGACAAGATCTGACAGAGCTTAAAGTCTCAGTGAAAAGATGACAAGCTGCTGTCCGAACACAGGCTCAGATCCGGGGCCAAAAGTGTAACGTCTGCGTGATGCACACAAGTGGGGTCATCAGTCTTCCCCGACTCGTCCTTTCTATAAAGTACGCAGGGCTGGTTTGCCAAGAAGGGAAGGTGAACTCACACCTTAAATCATGAAACACCAAGCAGATGTCTGTTTGCTAACGGTACCAGGAGATGTAACCGTGTTGCCCACCTCAGCATCCTTGGTCACACCTGCAGCTTCATTCCATGGCCTCTGGTCCATGCACAGAACATCTTCTCCTGCCACATTCTCCATCCACTGGGGACAGGAACCCAGGGCGCAGGTGTCCCTGCTTTTTACATGGAAACCAGAATCTGTCATATTTCTTAGGCTCTATTCACATCTGGGCAGAATAGCAATCCTGCTGGGAGTTTCAGCATCTTGCTCTTTGACAGTTTAAAGAATTCAGATGGCAGAGATCTTTTGCTTTGGGGAAGACTTGCTCAATACTAAGCTGGGTTCGAAGGCTGGTTTTGAAAAATAAAATCCCGGGAACATGCTATCTATTTTTTCATAACTTTTCCTCTGCCATTTTGGGACCCAAAATGGAGGTGATGACTTATCCCCAGTAGCAGTGTTTGCTGTAATGCTCCCCAGTGTAACAATGGATAACTCTCACCAGGTATCACTGGTTTCTGAGTGGTACTGATGAAAATAATCATAATAAAGACGAAGGTCATTGCTTTGAGATGTGAATAGCTATTGGTAAAACTGAAACGCCAAATAGCCTTCAATGACCTTGAGGTAAAGCTGTATTATAGCTCTGATGAATTTTAACGAACCAGTGCACATGACAGGGCCTGGAGAAAGCATGTGTCCTGCAGACTCACGTGCTTTAGGCCAAATCCACCTGCAGCACTGCTTACCAAGAATATGACCTTGAAAATGTTACATCCACTCTGAGCCTGTTTCCTGTCTGGAAAAGAAGGGGGTTGATACCATCACAGAGAGCTCAGTGAGCACTTTCAGACTTAAATGTAGGGGTCCAAGCTCAGGGACGGTCACATCCTCACATGCTACAGGGATTAATGTCCTCCCCCACACCGAATGCAGGGAAATCTTTATGGAAACGAGGTTACTAGACCTACTAACTTAAGGCTCCAAGGAAGTGAAATGTCTAGAAACATCGATGGAGATGCCCATTGTAGGATGGTCCACAACCAGAGTAACAGGGAAAAGCAAGGGAGACCAGACACCTCACTCTGCACTGAGCCTCCCCTGGACCCTCTGTCTGTGAGAACAGGGCAGCTGGGAGCAGTCGGGTTATCCTGGTGGGTGAGGATTAGAGATCATCGTGCCTGGATTGGAGGATTAATTCTATCACTAACCAGCTGATAACCTTGGGCAGGTTACTCCACTGTGCCAATGCCTGCATTTTCTCAGAGGATCTTTGAAAGGGTTAAATCAGTTATGCATGGATAGTACTTAGAGAACATTCCAAGGGCTCAGTTAATGTTAGTTATTTATCTATGTCAGGACTCGGCAAACTCTGGCCCTCTGCCTGTTTATATAAATAAAAATGTATTGTAACATGACCCTGCTCATTTGTTTATGTGTCATCAGTGGCAATTTTCACCCTACAACAGAAAAGCTGAATAATTCAGACAAAGACCACATACTCGCAAACCTAGGATTTTACTATCTGGTCTTTTATTGAAAAAGTTTGCTGATCCCTTGAAACTGTTAATTTTATGTGTCAGTTTGACTAGGCTAAGCATGTCCAGATATTCAGTCGAACATTATTCTGGCTGTTTCTACAAGGGTGTTTTTGGATAAGATTAATATTGAAATTGACAGACTGAGTAAATCAGATTGCTCTCCCCAGAGTGGGTGGACCTCACCCAATCGGGTGAAGACCCGAATAGAAGAAAAAGATTTACCCTCCCTTGAGCAAGAGCAAATTCTCCAGCAGATGCCCTTGGACTGCATCTGCAGCATCAGCTCCCCTGGTCTTCAGCCTGCCAGCCCACCCTGCAGATTGGACTCCTCAGGCTCCATGACTGTGTGAACCAATTCCTTAGACATGTATTTTACAGATTCAGTTTCTCCAGAGAACTCTGTTCTCAATTTATCATTCACTGGAATATTCAAGACATCTGAACACAGCCCTGAGATTGTTGTAAAGGATCTTTCATCTCTTTCAGGATGGCTTAAGGAGACGTGGGCCTGAGCCAATGCCATCCCAGAGGACAGGACCCCTCACAGGTTGCACTCGTGGGCAGTGGAGGGAGGGGCTCCCGGCTGTCCCCACGTGACCTAAGTAACTAGGTCATCAGGCCCCTTCAGGTCCCACCCTCCCTCTCTTTCAATCTTTGGGCCTAGGAACTACAATTTGAGGGCTTACGCATTCTTAATTAGCTTGTTTAATTATCACATTAACACTTACCACTTTTTATCAAACTATTTTAGTTTTTATCATCTTTTATGATGTCACTCCAGTTAATTGTGTTGGAAAAATGCTGAACCTGAGCTTCCAAGAATAAGGTGCTAGTTTTTGAAGTAAATGTGTTTGATAATGGGGTCTTCTCAGATTCCAGCATCTGGAGATGGGCTGGTGCATCATTTTATGTATTTATATATGCATAACAATATAGATCTATATTGCACAAGTAAATGAGTAGACATAATATGTATTGCCATCTTACTACTAGTTGACATCTGGAAGTAGCCGTTGATATATATTTCTATATTTCTGTTCATTCAGTTATTGCCTCCAGGCACTTCTTTATCACTTCTCTTTAGCAAAAATCGTAACATTGCGATTTCACTGGAGTCTCCGTCAGAGATCACTTGGTATCATGGAGCGAAGTTAGGAACTACTTAATGAAGCAAACCACCAGAAGCATAATGGCTCAAACACAGTAGAAGGTCATATCTCACCATGTAACAGAGCGTGGAGGGCAGGGCCATCGGGGGTCTTATGCTGGGGCTACT
>RJWK010062936.1:0-12682 GCA_004363435.1 Platanista minor | reverse complement strand
TTTCCTTTCCCATATTAGGGAAGTTTTCAACTATAATCTCTTCAAATATTTTCTCAGTCCTTTTCTTTTTCTCTTCTTCTTCTGGGACACCTATAATTCGAATGTTGGTGCGTTTAATGTTGTCCCAGAGGTCTCTGAGACTGTCCTCAGTTCTTTTCATTCTTTTTTCCTTATTCTGCTCTGCAGTAGTTATTTCCACAATTTCATCTTCCAGGTCACTTATCCGTTCTTCTGCCTCAGTTATTCTGCCATTGATCCCCTCTAGAGTATTTTTAATTTCATTTATTGTGCTGTTCATTGTTGCTTATTTCATCTTTAGTTCTTCTAGGTCCTTGTTAATTCTATTTCCAAGGTTTTGGATCATGTTTACTATCATTATTCTGAATTCTTTTTCAAATAGATTGCCTATTGCCTCTTCATTTGTTAGGTCTGGTGGGTTTTTATCTTGCTCCTTCATCTGCTGTGTTTTTCTGTCTTCTCATTTTGCTTATCTTACTGTGTTTGGAGTCTCCTTTTTGCAGGCTTCAGGTTCGTAATTCCCGTTGTTTTTGGTGTCTGTCCCCAGTGGCTAAAGTTGGTTCAGTGGGTTGTGTAGGCTTCCTGGTGGAGGGGACTAGTGCCTGTGTTCTGATGGATGAGGCTGGATCTTGTCTTTCTGGTGGGCAGGTCCATGTCAGGTGGTGTGTTTTGGTGTGTGGCTTTATTATGATTTTAGGCAGCCTCTCTGCTAATGGTGGGGTTGTGTTCCTCACTTGCTAGTTGTTTTGCATAGGGTGTCCAGCACTGTCGCTTGCTGGTCTTTGAGTGAAGCTGGGTGCTAGTGTTGAGATGGAGATCTCTGGGAGATTTTTGCCGTTTGATATTATGTGGGGTTGGGAGGTCAATTAGTGGATAAGCTATGGGACCGGTGTCCTGAAGTTGGCTCTCCCACCTCAGAGGCACAGCACTGACTGCTGGCTGTAGCACCAAGAGCCTTTCATCCACAAAATTTTTTTAAGTTAAAAAAATAACAAAAAAAAAACAGATAGAACCCTGGGACCAATGGTGAAAGCAAAGCTATACAGACAAAATCTCACACAGAAGAATACACATACACACTCATAAAAAGAGGAAAAGGGGAAAAAATCTTGCTCTCAAAGTCCACCTCCTCAATTTGGGATGATTCGTTGTCTATTCATGTATTCCACAGATGCAGGGTACATCAAGTTGATTGTGGGGATTTAATCCGCTGCTCCTGAGGCTGCTGGAAGAGATTTCCCTTTCTCTTCTTTGTTCGCACAGATCCCAGGGCTCAGCTTTGGATCTGGCCCTGCCTCTGAGTGTAGGTCACCGGAGGGCATCTGTTCTTCGCTCATACAGGACGGGGTTATAAGAGCCGCTGACTCGGGGGCTCTGGCTCACTCAGGCCGGGGGGAGGAAGGGGCACGGAGTGCGGGGCGACCCTGCAGCGGCAGAGGCCGGCGGGACATTGCACCAGCCTGAGGCGCAGTGTGCGTTCTCCCTGGGAAGCCATCCCTGGATCACGGGACCCTGGCGTTGGCGGGCGGCACCGGATCCGGGAGGGGAGGTGTGGAGAGTGACCTGTGCTCGCACACAGGCTCCTTGGTGGCGGCAGCAGCAGCCGTAGTGCCTCAGGCCCGTCTCTGGGGTCCGCGCTGTTAGCCGCGGCTCACGCCAGTCTCTGGAGCTCCTTTAAGCAGAGCTCCCAATCCCCTCTCCTCGCGCACCAGGAAACAAAGAGGGAAGAAAAAGTCTCTTGAATCCTCGGCAGGTCCAGACTTTTCCCGGATTCCCTGCCGGCTAGCGTGGTGCACTAACCCACTGCAGGCTGTGTTCACGCCGCCAACCCCAGTCCTCTCCCTGCGCTCCGACCGAAGCCTGAGCCTCAGCTCCCAGCCCCACCCGCCCCGGCGGGGAAGCAGATAAGCCTCTTGGGCTGGTGAGTGCCCGTCGGCGCCGGTCCTCCGAGCGGGAATCTCTCCGCTTTGTCCTCCGCGCCCCTGTTGCTGCGCTCTCCTCCGCGGCTCCGAAGCTTCCCCCCTCCGCCACCCGCAGTCTCCGCCCGCGAAGGGGCTTCTAGTGTGTGGAAACCTTTCCTGCTTCACAGCTCCCTCCCACTGGTGCCGGTCCCGTCCCTATCCTGTCTCTGTTTTTTTCTTTTTTTTGTTTGCCCTACCCAGGAACGTGGGGAGTTTCTTGCCTTTTGGGAGGTCTGAGGTCTTCTGCCAGCGTTCAGTAGGTTTTCTGCAGGAGTTGTTCCACGTGTAGATGTATTTCTGGTGTATCTGTGGGGAGGAAGGTAATCTCCGCGTCATGGGGTGGTTTCTGTACGTGCTACTCTGTAACCTGTCTCCTCACCTGACGCTCTGAAGCAACCAACCTCTGTTGGGCTGGCTCAGACACTGTTCTTAGGTGGCTAAGCAAATACCCGATATTCTCAAAGGTTCTTCCAAGTGAGCACAAGCCATTCACAGCCTAGAGCTGTGTGAATGGCAGCCCCCAGGACTGCAGCTAAAATTCTGCAAAACCTAATCCCAGGGGCAGAGTTTGCAGCGTCTCACATGGCCCCGACAGCAGCTGAGGGTCAGCCCCAGCCTCTCACCTGGCCCAGCCCTAACTTTCAGAGGTGTTGGAAAGCCATGAGGACAGACGCTTGAGTCTCTGCAGAAGAACTTTGGAGACACCCTCCGTGATCTCATGCAGCAGGTTTTTTTTTACAGACTGAAAAATTAAAAACCAGTGACTCAGGCTAGGAAAGATAATGAAGAAATGGTGGAGCTGGGCAGTGACCTGGTTTTTTGATTCATGGCCTCCCATAGAAGCTCCATCCAGTTCAACCTCTAATTCATACAGGAGGATGGAATTTGATCCTTGGGATGGGGCAGCTGGGGTCCTGTCCCTCCTCTGCCACTCACTAATCTGTGACCTTGGGCAAGACACTGACCCCATCAAGATCAGTGACCAAGGTCAGCCCTTTGGGATGGTTGTGGAATGTTCCACACTGTCATGGAATCCTACAGGTGAGCTTACAGACAGAACAAACATGCCGCCCGCATAGGCTGGAGCTGTCATGAATGCTCTCTGTCCACCCAACCCCAGAGCATGTTAAACAAGACTAAGAACTTTCAGAGGGGAGACTAGTCTTTGAGGTCACCCCAAACTCTTGAGTTTTACAATGGTCATTGATCCTTTCCCTCCAGAGACCTTGTCAATTTTGCATTTCGTTTTAGTAGATGCATAGGATTGAGCCCTTGCTGTGATTTCACATAAATAATAACAACACCTGCAAAAGACATTGAAACCCTACCTGGTTTTCCTGGGCAGGAAGTGACCCAGCCAGGCTAATTGCCCCACCAGCAGAGTCTGCAGACCTTACGGTCAGGGGGCCCATGGGAGCGAGACCATAGTCCCAGATCCTTCTCTGTTAGCCTGTGCAGAGTTTCCTGGGGACCCAGAAACCCCACCACCACCTGCCCCACCCTGGATGCACCCTTTCTCCAGGAAGGACTATGAGGACACACTGCTCTTCTTCCTACTGTGTCTCCCACAGCAGGTGGCGCCAGTGAGCCAAGTCAAGATGGGAAGACAAGGGCTGGTGGTGTCTGTAGAGCAGGACACATGGCCCCTTCTTCCCCAAGTGCCCAGTAGTCACAGAAATAAGGCCCCACATACATGCTTTCCCAGGGAGCAGGGCTTTTTAAAAATTATACGACCAATTCAGATATAAAAGTCTTTAATGGTGTAGGTGGACTAGTCAAATGCCTACTTAAAATATGTAACTTATTCATGTAGTTGTATTTCATATTTAAAGTTTATATATTATGTTTTAATTTTAAAATATTGCTATTTTCTGTCTTTATCATATTATGAAGTTGAACCTGATAAAATTCCTGTTCCTGTGGGGTCGAAAACGGTTGAATATAAGCAGTTTTGTAAAGTGCATCCTAATATTTGCAGCATCTGTCTTCGTCATCACTCACTCCACTATCTGAATCCCCTGTTCAGTTTGCCAGAGTGTACAGGGCACTGCCATCCCAGTTCACTGAGATGCCACCTTTTTTGAATGTGCTGTTCTCATTGGATAGTCCCTTGCAAGCTATGGCATGATGTTGCTCTGTGTTGGCATGACTTTGCATAGGCAAGACTTTGCTTTACATTCATAGGATTTTGCACTGCATTAGGACCCTTGGCCATTTCCTTCACTTACCCTGCTCGTGTGGAACCCCAGTCTCTGGGTATAGCCACTTACCAGATTACTTTTCTTTCTTTTTTTTATTTTATTTTATTTTATTTTATTCATTTATTTTTTATAAGCAGGTCCTTATTAGTTATCTGTTTTATACATATAAGTGTATATATGTCAATCCCAATCTCCCAATTCATCCCACCATCACCATCCCCGCCAGCACCCCGCTTTCCCCCCTTGGTGTCCATACATTTGTTCTCTACATCTGGGTCTCTATTTCTGCCTTGCAAACCAGTTCATCTGTACCATTTTTCTAGATTCCACATATATGCGTTAATATACAATATTTGTTTTTTTCTTTCTGACTTGCTTCACTCTGTATGACAGTCTCTAGGTCCATCCATGTCTCTACAAATGACCCAATTTCGTTACTTTTTATGGCTGAGTAATATTCCATTGCATATATGTACCACATCTTCTTTAACCATTCAGCTGTCGATGGGCATTTAGGTTGCTTCCATGACCTGGCTATTGTAAATAGTGCTGCAATGAACATTGGGGTGCATGTGTCATTTTGAATTATGGTTTTCCTTGGGTTTATGCCCAATAGTGGGATTGCTGGGTCATATGGTAATTCTATTTTTAGTTTTTTAAGGAAGCTCCATACTGTTCTCCATAGTGGCTGTATCAATTTGCATTCCCACCAGCAGTGCAAGAGGGTTCCCTTTCTCCACACCCTCTCCAGCATTTGTTGTTTGTAGATTTTCTGATGATGCCCATTTTAACTGGTGTGAAGTGATACCTCATTGTAGTTTTGATTTGCATTTCTCTACTAATTGGTGATGTTGAGCAGCTTTTCATGTGCCTCTTGGCCATCTGTATGTCTTCTTTGCAGAAATGTCTATTTAGGTCTTCTACCCATTTTTTGATTGGGTTATTTGTTTTTTTGTAACCTTGAGCTGCATATATATTTTGGAGATTAACCCTTTGTCCGTTGCTTCATTTGCAAATATTTTCTCCCATTTTGAGGGTTGTCTTTTCATCTTGTCTATAATTTCCTTTGCTGTGCAAAAGCTTTTAAGTTTCTTTAGGTCCCATTTGTTTATTTTTGTTTTTATTTCCATTATTCTGGGAGGTGGGTCAAAAAAGATCTTGCTGGGGTTTATGTCAAAGAGTGTTCTTCCTATGTTTTCCTCTAAGAGTTTTATAGTGTCCAGTCTTACATTTAGGTCTTTAATCCATTTTGAGTTTATTTTTGTGGATGCTGTTAGGGAGTGTTCTAATTTCATCCTTTTACATGTAGCTATCCAGTTTTCCCAGCACCACTTATTGAAGAAACTGTCTTTTCTCCATTGCAAACTGTCTTGTCTCCTTTGTCATAGATTAGTTGACCATAGGTGTGTGGGTTCGTTTCTGGGCTTTCTATCCTGTTCCACTGATCTATATTTCTGTTTTTGTGCCAGTACCATATTGTCTTGATTACTGTAGCTTTGTAGTATCGTCTGAATAGCCAAAGCAATCTTGAGGGAAGAAAACAGAGTCCAACTCTGTTTTTTTCCCTCAAGATTGCTTTGGCTATTCAGGGTCTTCTGTGTGTCCATACAAATTTTAAGATTTTTTGTTCTAGTTCTGTAAAATATGACATTGGTAATTTGATAGGGATTACATTGAATCTGTAGATTGCTTTGGGTCATATAATCATTTTCACAATATTGATTCTTCCAATCCAAGAACATGGTATATCTCTCCATGCATTTGTGTTCATCAGTGTCTTATAATTTTCTGAGTACAGGTCTTTTACTTCCTTAGGTAGGTTTATTCCTAGGTATTTTATTCTTTTCACTGCAATGGTAGATGAGATTGTTTCCTTAATTTCTCGTCTGGTCTTTCATTGTTAGTGTATAGGAATGCAAGAGATTTCTGTGCATTAATTTTGTATCCTGCCACTTTACCAAATTCAATGATGAGCTCTAGTGGTTTTCTGGTGACATCTTTAGGATTATCTATGTATATTACTATGTCATCTGCAAACAGTGACATTTTTACTTCTTTTCTAATTTGGATTCCTTTTATTTCTTTTTCCTCTCTGATTGCCGTGGCTAGGACTTCCAAAACTATGTTGAATAATAGTGGTGACAGTGGACATCCTTGTCTTGTTCCTGATTTTAGAGGAAATGCTTTCAGTTTTTCACCATTGAGAATGATGTTTGCTGTGGGTTTGTCGTATGTGGCCTTTATTATGTCGAGGTAGGTTCCCTCTATGCCCACTTTCTGGACAGTTTTTATCATAAATAGATGTTGAATTTTGTCAAAAGCTTTTTCTGCACCTATTGCGATGATCATATGGTTTTTATTCTTCAGTTTGTTGCTACGGTGTATCACATTGATTGATTTGAGTATATTGAAGAATCCTTGCATCCCTGGGATAAATACCACTTGATCACAGTGTATGATCCTTTTAATATGTTGTTGGATTCTGTTTGCTTGTATTTTGTTGAGGATTTTTGCATCTATATTCATCAGTGATGTTCGTCTGTAATATTCTTTTTTTGTAGTATTTTTGTCTAGTTTTGGTATCAGGGTGATGGTGGCCTCATAGAATGTTTGGGAGTGTTCCTTCCTCTGCAGTTTTTTGGAAGAGTTTGAGAAGGATGGGTGTTAGCTCTTCTCTAAATGTTTGATAGAATTCATCTGTGAAGCCATCTGGTCCAGGGCTTTTGTTTGTTGGAAGATTTTTAATCACAGTCTCAATTTTGTTACTTCTGATTGGTCTGTTCATATTTTCTGTTTCTTTCTGGTTCAGTCTTGGAAGGTTATACCTTTGTAAGAATTTGTCCATTTCTTCCTGGTTGTCCATTTTATTGGCATACAGTTGCTTGTAGTAGTCTCTCATGATGCTCTGTATTTCTGCAGTGTCTGTTGTAACTTCTCCTTTTTCATTTCTAATTTTATTGATTTGAGTCCTCTCCCTCTTTTTCTTGATGAGTCTGGCTAAAGGTTTATCCATTTTGTTTATCTTCTCAAAGAACCAGCTTTTAGTTTTATTGATCTTTGCTATTGTTTTCTTTGTTTCTATTTAATTTTTTCTGCTCTGATGTTTATGATTTCTTTTCTTCTACCAACTTTGGATTTTGTTTGTTCTTCTTTCTCTAGTTCCTTTAGGTGTAAAATTAGATTGCTTTTTTGAGATTTTTCTTGTTTCTTTAGGTAAGATTTTATTGCTATAAACTTCCCTCTTAGAACTGCTTTTGCTGCATCCTTTAGGTTTTGAATCATTGTCTTTTCATTGTCATTTGTCTCTAGGTATTTTTTAATTTCCTCTTTGATTTCTTCAGTGATCTCTTTGTTACTTAGTAACGTATTGTTTAGCCTCCATCTGTTTGTGTTTTTTACATTTTTTTCCCTGTAACTGGTTTCTAATCTCATAACACTGTGGTCAGAAAAGATGCTTGATATGATTTCAATTTTCTTAAATTTACCGAGGCTTGATTTGTGACCTAAGATGTGATTTCTCCTGGAGAATATTCTGTGTGCACTTGAGAAGAAAGTGTAATCTGCTGTTTTTGGTTGGAATGTCTTATAAATATCAATTAAATCTGTCTGGTCTGTTGTGTCATATAAAGCTTTTGTTTCCTTATTAATTTTCTGTGTGGATTATTTGTCCATTGGTGTAAGTGAGATGTTAAAGATGTTTTACTGTCGATTTCCTCTTTTATAGCTCTTAGCAGTTGCCTTATGTATTGAGGTGCTCCTATGTTGGGTGCATATATATTTATAATTGTTATATATTTTTCTTGGATTGATCCCTTGGTCATTATGTAGTGTCCTTCTTTGTCTCTTGTAATAGTCTTTATTTTAAAGTCTATTTTGTCTGATATGAGTATTGCTGCTCCAGCTTTCTCTTGATTTCCATTTGCATGGAATATCTTTTTCCATCCCCTCACTTTCAGTCTGTATGTGTCCCTAGGTCTGAAGTGGGTCTCTTGTAGACAGCATATACATGGGTCTTGTTTTTGTATCCATTCAGCAAGCCTGTGTCTTTTGGTTGAAGCATTTAATCCATTCACGTTTAAGGTAATTATCGATATGTCTGTTCCTATTACCATTTTCTTAATTGTTTTGGGTTTGTTTTTGTAGGTCCTTTTCTTCTCTTGTGTTTCCCACTTAGAGAAGTTCCTTTAGCATTTGTTGTAGAGCTGGTTTGGTGGTGCTGAATTCTCTTAGCTTTTGCTTGTCTGTAAAGCTTTTGATTTCTTCATCGAATCTAAATGAGATCCTTGCCAGGTAGAGTAATCTTACTTGTAGGTTCTTCCTTTTCATCACTTTAAATATATTGTGCCACCCCCTTCTGGCTTGTAGAGTTTCTGCCAAGAAATCAGCTGTTAACCTTATGGGAGTTCCCTTGTATGTTATTTGTCATTTTTCCCTTGTTGGTTTTAATAATTTTTCTTTGTCTTTAATTTTTGTCACTTCGCTTACTATGTGTCTCAGTGTGTTTCTCCTTGGGTTTATCCTGCCTGGGACTCTCTGTGCTTCCTGGACTTGGGTGGCTTTCTTCTTTCCCATGTTAGGGAATTTTTCAACTATAATCTCTTCAAATATTTTCTCGGGTCCTTTCTCTCTCTCTTCTCCTTCTGTGACCCCTATAATGCAAATGTTAGTGCATTTAATGTTGTCCCAGAGGTCTCTTAGGCTGTCTTCATTTCTTTTCATTATTTTTCTTTATTCTGTTCCATGGCAGTGATTTCCACCATTCTGTTGTCCCAGTCACTTATCCATTCATCTGCCTCAGTTATTCTGCTATTGATTCCTTCCAGTGTATTTTTCATTTCAGTTATTGTATTGTTCATCTCTGTTTGTTTGTTCTTTATTTCTTCTAGGTCTTTGTTAAACATTTCTTGCATCTTCTTGATCTTTGCCTCCATTCTTTTTCCAAGGTCCTGGATCATCTTCACTACCATTATTCTGAATTCTTTTTCTGGAAGGTTGTATATCTCCACTTCATCTAGTTGTTTTTCTGGGGTTTTATCTTGTTCCTTCATCTGGTACATTGTACTCTGCCTTTTCATTTTCTGTGAATGTGGTTTTCGTTCCACAGGCTGCAGGATTGTAGTTCTTCTTGCTTCTGCTGTCTGCCCTCTGGTGGATGAGACTATCTAAGAGGCTTGTGCAAGCTTCTTGATAGGAGGGACTGGTGGTGGGTAGAGCTGGGTGTTGCTCTGGTGGACAGAGCTCAGTAAAACTTTAATCCACTTGTCTGCTGATGGGTGGGGCTGAGTTCCCTCCCTGTTGGTTGTTTGGCCTGAGGTGACCCAGCACTGGAGGCTACAGGCTCTGTGGTGGGGCTAATGGTGGACTCCAGGGCGTACTTCCCAGAACTTCTGCTACCAGTGTCCTTGTCCCCACAGTGAACTACAGCTGCCCCACCACCTCTGCTGGAGACCTTCCAACACTAGCCAGTAGGTCTATTTCAGTCTCCTATGGGGTCACTGCTCCTTCCCCCTGGGTTCTGGTATGCACACTACTTTGTGTGTGCCCTCCAAGAGTGAGGTCTCTTTTTCCCCCAGTCCTGTCAAAGTCATGCAATCAAATCCCACTAGCCTTCAAAGTCTGATTCTCTGGGAATTCCTCCTTCCGTTGCCAGACCTCCTGGTTGGGAAGCCTGACATGGGACTCAGAACCTTCACTCCAGTGGATGGACTTCTGTGGTATAATTGTTCTCCAGTTTGTGAGTCACCCACCCAGCGGTTATGGGATTTGATTTTATTGTGATTGCACCCCTCCTACCGTCTCACTGTGGCTTCTCCTTTGTCTTTGGATGTGGGGTATCTTTTTGATGAGTTCCAGTGTCTTCCTGTTGATGATTGTTCAGCAATTAGTTGTGATTCCGGTGCTCTCACAAGAGGGAGTGAGTGCATGTCCTTCTACTCTGCCATCTTGAACCAATTCCTACCAGATTACTTTTCAAGAGATCTTTAAAAATTTCTTACACCATCCTCCCTCATTTATGATTATGATGTCCTACTTCCAGAAGAAGAGAGTTAAATTTCTTTGTGTCCCTTTTTCTTTTAACCCCCAGGTGATCTTGCTACAAATAATTGAGGGTATCCCTTACCCCACCCCTGAACTATGAGAGGTTTTGTTGTTACTTAATTATAAGGCAACTTATTCTTTTCCTAGAATAATTTTGAGTGAAAGGCTTCATCTCTTGTATTTGAGCACACCTATCGCCTGTATATAACCTCAGCAGTTGGGGCTGTAGGTGGATGTCTGTTCTTACTTAATTACACATTTGTATACAAATACTTGACTACTTCATTATAAGAAAAGCGAGTTCTTCACACTCTACACAGGACACAGGGAAGAAGGTCAGGGTAAGTCAGAGTTTCTCAGCTCTGGCTGCTTGTTGCAGTCACCTGGAGAGCTTTGAAAAATACTGATGCCCAGTGCATCCTCCAGAGATACTGATTGATTGGTCTGGGACATCAAGACCTTTCAACCCTCTCCAGGTAATCCCATGCAGCATATCCCAGCCTGAAGCCACTCCCTCCGAGACACCCTCCAGGTGGAAGTCACATTGCTATGACACTTGTCCCATGTTCCAGGTCTCCAGTTGGTGAGAACCTCCTCATGTGACATCATTCTTCCACTGCAGCGCCCCTCAAATTTTCAAATGCTCCAGTACCAACTCCTGAGGTCTGGGGTGGAACCCAGAAATGTGCGTTTATCATGCAAGAAGGATTCTCAAAGCTGTGAGCAGCCTTTGATGGATTTATCCAGAAGATGGATATGGAGCCAGGCACACATCCTTGCCTGTCAGGGAGAGCCAATTCTGGTTTGAACACGCCAGGACTCTCAAGGGGGGTGGGGGGTGGCAGAGGAGGCGATGGGGCACTTGTGGTTTTCCAACTCTTTGGTGATTTGAAAAGACTGGGCCCCATCAGAGCACCATGCCCTCTGAGCTCTTTATCCTTCTAGAGTGAAAAAAAAATGTGATCCTGCTTGTTAGACTAGAAAGCAGAGGAATTCACCTGAGGCGCAAAAGCCCCTTTGGGAGCACAGTTGATAGCCACTTCTCATGGATGAAGGGATCCACGCTGAGCCTGTGCAGGGTAACCCCTCACAGACCCCCAGGGAAGACCCTTCCTCCAGCACAGGCCATGGTCAGACCCAAGGCGAGGAGGGAGGGAGGCACATGATCCAGATGGCACCTGGCATCCTCACCACATGTGGCATTCAGAGGAAAGGCCCTGCTCCCCTCTCTCTACCCTGAGGTGCCAGTGTTAATTCCAGCTGGGCTACTACACCAGTGGTCTTTGCTTTATTAAAGTTTTGCAGAGTGCTCTCAGAACCCCATAAATCATGGGTTGTGAGCCTGTGTGCTGGGGGACCCCAGATGGAGAGAGTGCACATGTGGACCAGGCTCTCTGGCTGGGAGGAGACCAACTTAATGGAGAGACGGTTCCAAGGGCTCCCTGGAAAACAAGCAAGGGCCAAGGGGCTAGCAAACAGGATGGGGGAGTGGTGCTGGATACCTGGCATCTTCCCTGTCAAACACTTTAAAGGAGTCTGAAGAGGAATGGGAAGAAGAGCAGGAGACAGAACACATAGTAGAGTCTTAGAAGGCCACTCACTGGGAATGCAGGACGGTCTGCTGAACTAAATACATTGGTTTGGTTTTAGCACACCCACATCTGCAAATGCTGGAAATGCCAAGAACTAGGGATTGGGTGTCTAAATTAAAACTGTTAGCCCCGATGTTAGTCCATGAGTCCATTATGCAAGAAAGGTTGCACTTCTTCATTTTCTCTAACTTTACTTAATTCTGACCCCCAACCCTCCAGGCTTGTGGAAATTCAGCGCCGTCATTATTGGGCTCCTCTCCACACCCAGAGCTGGACAAAGGCCCGGGAGCCTCACGTGGCACAAAGTGCCAGGGAGATCCCTGTGGCCATCAGGTCCAGTCCCTCCTGGGTGCCAGCAAGCCACCCTGCTCACTGGAGAATTTCAAAGCCCAGATGGTTCTCTGCTTGGAACAGACATGAGAGGGTGGGAGGTGAAATGCAACCAGCATAAACTAATATTTCAACAATTGTGTATTAGCTCAGGCTGCTGTAACAAAATACCACAGGCTGGGTGGCTTAAACAGCAAGACGTTTATTTCTCACAGTTCTGGAGGCTGAGAAGTTTGAGGTCAAGGTGCTGGCATATTTGGTTCTTGATGAGGGACAACTTCCTGGCTTGCAGATGGCTGACTTGTCATGTGTCCTCATGTGGTGGAGGGAGAGAACTCTGATCTCTCTTCTTCTTATAAGGACACTAATCTCATCATGGGGGCCCCACCCTCATGACCTCATTTAAACCCAATTACCTCCCAAAGGACCTACCTTCAAATGCCATCCCACTGGGGGTTAGGGCTTCAACATGTAAATGTTGGGGAGACACAAACATGCAATCCCTAACATCTTGAAACTGTTTTCCATCAGGCAGCTGGTA
>RJWK010062935.1:0-12682 GCA_004363435.1 Platanista minor | reverse complement strand
AAGAATTTGAAAAAGAATAGATACATGTATATGTATAATTGAATCACTTTGCTATACACTTGAACCTAACACAACATTGTTAATCAACTAGAGTCCAATAGAAAAAAAAAAAAACAAACACAATGAGGTATCACCTCACACCAGTCAGAATGGCCATCATTAAAAAGTCTACAAATAATAAATGCTGGAGAAGGTATGGAGAAAAGGGAACCCTCTTACACTGTTGGTGGGAATGTAAATTGGTGCAGCCACTGTGGAAAACACTATGGAGGTTCCTCAAAAAAACCAAAAATAGAGTTGCCAAATGATCCAGCAATTCCACTCCTGGGCATATACCCAGACAAAACTATAGTTCAAAAAGATACAGGCACCCCAATGTTCACAGCAGCACTATTTACAATAGCCAGGATATGGAAACAACCTAAATGTCCACTGACAGATAAATGGATAAAGAAGATGTGGTACATATATACAATGGAATACTACTCAGCCATAAAAAAGAATGAAATAATGCCATTTGCAGCAACAAGAATGGACCTAGATATCATCATACTAAGCGAAGTAAGTCAGACAGAGAAAGACAAATACCATACAATACCACTTATATGTGGAATCTAAAATATGACACAAATGAACATATCTACAAAACAGAAACAGACTCACAGAAAGAGAGAACAGACTTGTGGGTGCCAAGGGGGAGGGTGCTAAATCACATATTTGGCCCCATTTTCACCTATCCAAGGCCACAATAAGAAATTCAACAGGAAAGGAATTCATTTGGGGCTCTGTGGGGTGAAAATTCATTTGGGGCTCTGTGGGTGGGGGAGGGAGGGATTGGGAGTTTGGGATTAACAGATGCAAACTATTAAATATAGGATGGATAAACAACAGGTCCTACTATATAGCATAGGGAACTATATTCAATATCCTGTGATAAACCATAATGGAAAAGAATATGAAAAAATATATCTATGTAAAACTGAGTCACTTTGCTGCGCAGCAGAAATGAACACAACACTGTAAATCAACTACACCTCAATAAAAAAAGAATTTCATCTATGAACTTATCATGAGGAAACTGATAGAGCAACAATATTATTCCACAAAGCTATTTCAAAGGGTTGACTTTAGGGTAAGTAAAATGTAAGAAAACTGAATCTTTAAATTGTCATGTAACAACCACGTGTGAAATTAAAACCTGGCTGATATATCTAAGAAATCCTTGATTTATATTCTGTGCCCGTTAAGGTCTGATGTGTAACAAATATTCCAAAACTTCATGGCTTAAGCAACAATTCACTATCTCTCACGGTTCTGTGGGGTCATGGGACTCAGCTGTGCAGTTTCCGTTTGAGGGACTCTGATGTGGTTACGGTCAGTTGGTTGCTGGGCTGAGTCAGCTGAAGCCTTGACTGGGTCAGACATCCCAGAGGGTTCACCCACATGCCTAACAGATGACGTTGGCCATCAGCTGGGACCTCAGCTGGGGCTGGTGACCACAGAAAAACATGTGACCTCTCCATGTGGCTGGAGTGTCTCACAGTATGCCATCTAGGTTTCAAGAGCAAGCATTCCAAGATACCCTGGGGGGAGCTGCAAAGGTTCTTTCCTAACCTTGACAACCACACAACACTACTTCCGCCATAGTTTACATGTCAAAACTGAGGCACAGGACCAGCCCAGATTCAGAGGGAGGGGCCTATACAAGGGCGTGGCTACTGGCCATGTGGCTCATGGCAAGGGCAGAGGGGCATCTGTGGACACCAGCTACCAGAAACCACCATACACAGCCGGGTGAAGGACTGAGGATGATTCTGTATTTGATTAGCATGAGACTTCTGCAAGTCATGCTCACCTGTGTCTCCAACGTAGCTAATTGATATTTAGCTAATTATTTCTCACAGAGCCCCAGATGAATTCCTTTCCTGTTGAATTTCTTATTGTGGCCTTGGATAGGTGAAAATGGGGCCAAATATGTGATTCAGTACTCCCCAGTTCCCCGTTATCTCTAAAAGGTCAACCATTCTCATTTAACTCCTTCAATAAGTGCGATCTGTCTTGAAGACAAGAGATTCATTATTGGTTGTTGCTGTTTTTCTTCTTCATACCCGTTCCATATGAAAGACCAAGCATACGGCCTAGTACACAGAAGTCCCCCCCAAATAAACAATTTTCATCATCATAAAATTAAGATGTGCAAAGCTCTTATGGCCTTTGCAAGTGGATTAGGGGAATAAAACAGAAGTTATCATCAATATGAACTCACAACCCATAAGAACTCACAGGCCAACTCTCCTGGCTCTAGTTTCTGAGGAAAGAATGAGAGGAAGTTTTGCTCCTTGATGTGGTTTAGCATTTTTCTTTCAGGGCATGTATTTGCAATAAAGGATTTGAACTTTATTGTGTCCAACCAGGTATATCCCATTGGTCAAGGATACCTCAGCAGATTAATCTCTTAACTGACCTTTTAGTAGAATTTTTAAAAGTAGAAACAGATAAACTAGGTGAATGAACAAGTTAGACTATAAAGAAAAAAAAAAAAGAAAAAGAAACTCCTGTTCCAGTCAATACAGGTCTTTCAGGGTCTGTATTTCTCCAAAGATTCAGAACTTACTAAGAATTCTAAAAAACATTACCTCATTGAATTAATTAGTCTTCTTAATAACCTATATGGCAGGGACTGTTACTCTTTCCAGTTTATAGGAAATGTCAAGTGACCACCGGCAACACCTGTACAGTCTGACGCCAACATCTGCTCGCTTGGTTGGTGTACATTTCAGTTATAAAAAGAACAGCTGACCAGTGCTGCCACCCACTGTGGGCCCTGAGACAGGTTCATAGCATCCCATTCTCTCAACCCACCTCTGATTTCAGCCACAACTGCCATTTACTCTGTGTCCTACTTCAAGCCCAAGACAGGCAAGTTCCCACTCTCTGCTCGAGTCTTAGATCCTGCAAACATCTGCTCAGTCTGACAGCCAGCACAGAAGTGTGGCGGGACTCACTGCCCCTAGAGTCAACTCTCAGTGAACAGCAGACAGGAGCTGGTGAACACATGCTCCTGACTGCCATCATCCTGAGAGTGGACAATTCTGGGAGGTTTTGGTATAGTTCTCAGGGAGGTTGGAGGAATCTAGCCCCCTTTGCCAACAACCTTGATAATGATCTTTTATATTGGTTTTTCCTCCTTCCCTGTCTCCCAGAGACTGCCAGCCCAATAAACTGCCTACACTGAATCCTTGTCTCAGGCTCTGCCTTGGGGAAACAAGGTCTGTTATTATTAGATGCATCCACTCTATTCAGTGGAGAGAATGGAGTACACATTCCAAATCTGTGTTTCTTCTGGAAATTTACTAAGTGAGCCCCTCCTGAAAGAGGTCTTTGGAGATTACTGAGTAGCTGTAGTTTTCACATCCAGGCCCTTTAGCTATCTTATTAGATGGTGATCCCCTTGAGGATAAGTGCTTTGACTTTGAGTCATTTCTCACATTGCACACAAATGGCTGCTTGGCATTTAACACGTGCTCAATTAGTACAGGCTGACTAAGTGGTTTTCCCCCTTGAAAGTATTACCTCTTTATGTCCTAATCTATTAAAAATGCAAGCAGTATCTCCCTAGAGTATCCTCCATCAGAAATTTTCTATGACTAAGCAGTGCTTTTTCCTAAACTCCAACTATCCAACCCTAATGAGTGTTATTTTATAAGGACACGACTAACAGTCAGATAGACTCAACAGAGATGAAGTAAGCGTGGCAGAAAGAGCATAGATTTGGAGTCAGACCGACCAGGGTTGCATTGCAACATCTCCATTTACAAAATATGGAAACTGGGGCAAGGTAATTAACATTATCGGACCTGCGTCCTTATCCACATAAAGATTCAAGTGATACCAACCCTGCAGAGCTTTTGTGAGCATTTTATGAAATCACGTGTAAAGAGTGTTGGAAAGTAAAGCACACTGTAGCTCAGTACCTGGGATCTACCTGCTCCTGGGTTCATGCTTGGTTTTCATGAGGTACTTATTGTGTGATCAATATATAAACCTGTTTGAGTCTTAGATTTCTCTTTTGTAAGGGAAGGATAATTAAAAACTTTCATGTTTACCAAACATGGCTGAAGCCAACATCAAATAAAATCATGCATGTGAAAGTTACTTGAGATTTGCAAAAGTAATGATGGGTAGTGGAGGAAGTGGGGGTGAGGCTGTCATGCACAGTGGTACAATCTGTGCACTGCACAAAGGTCCTTCAAAATTGATTACTGTGAATTAATCTTTCAACATAAAATTGATGTCTGTTCAAAACGAATCTATGAGAACACATGTTTTTTGAGTGAGGCCAGTTAACAATGTATACATTTGTTTTTCTTAATTATTAATGAATAGTATAATGAATAAGTTGATGGACTAATGAAACATACAAGTTATAAAAACTTGGCTCTGATGATTTGAAACAGCTGTCAGAATTGTTTTTTCTCTTCGATAGGAAATTGTTTTGTTTGGCTGAAGTCAGGGCTATTAGTACCAATGACTTTGAAGAGCTCTGTATTTAGTTTAGATCAATCTGAGTATTTCTTCCAATGTTTACTTTTTTATTTAAATTGGGGCTGTGTCACAAATAGATACCCAACTATTGCACAAGAATCTCAGTTGTGTTCATATCTGGAAAAAAAATCATTTGGAAGGGAGATAAAATCCACCCAGAATTATGGTAAATGCACCCATTTATTTATTCATCCAGCATGTAGTAAGCATGCCATAGGCCATGCCCTTCCAACTGGAATACTACTAATAAGTTGCCTAAAATTCTGTCAGTGGGTCATGAGACTTCTTACAAGAATTTGTCATCCTCTGATGACTTATCAACTAAATGCTGACCTTTTGTGGATGACAAATTCTTCAAGGGCAAGAACCATATTAATCATTTTTATATATACTACTATGACATACCATATACAAAAAAATGTTGGCTGAAATGATAATCCAAGCGCCTGCCAAGTGAACTTCAAAGACGCATCCCAGTAGAGCACTCTGCAGTCATATCACCCAGAGAGGACAAGGACATGGCAAATGTCATAAAACAATGACTTCTTAAGCAAGGGTCTAACCACAGCATCCTGTCCCCTTGGAGGGACTCATCAATAATGACTTGTCATTTGATAATGGTCACAAAGCCATTTTCTGGCTCTTTCTGACTGAACACTGGGAGGGGAGAAAGGGAAATGGGGGAGGGTCAGGGAGAGAGGGGGTGTCTGAACTTCTTCCAGGAAGAACAGAACCATTTGTTTGTACCAGTTCTGGGACAGCTTTCAAAAAGAGAGCCAAAGCCATTCAGATTTTATTAATTTGGCCAACTCAATTAAAACGTCCTTGATAAGAAAAAGGTGAAGGAATGGCTATAGAGGATTCATGAGCTTTGCAAGCATCCTCCATTTCAACCCAAACTTACTAGGGATTAAAAAAAAACAAACAAACCTATTTTCAGAGGCAATTAACCCAAAATACATTGTGAAAAGCAGAGTGACTATCTGTGGCTACCTTAGCCATTTTGTATTTTCATTTCCTTTATTACAGATGCAATTTTACCTAAATAAACTATGTTTTATGAGTAAAAACAAGAAAAATTAGAATCACCGTATTTTAATTTCATTTTTTTTCCTTCTGTTAACAGCCCCCATTGCTGAGACTCTTATCTTTTTATCACGTCATCTCGAGAACATATGAGAGTGTGGTCCTCCTGACCTTCCCCAACCAAATCTAACTGTCTAAGCTGCCAAAAGAGCCTTCCTTGAGTGCCTCTGTTCACCTCAGTGCAGATTTACGATCAAGAATAAGGCAGCTTTTTATTTCTTCCCATATCAAGTCTTAATCCAAATCCTCCATCTCTTTGGTTGTGATGTATACGTAGCAGTTCTATGATTAGGCTTGAAATTAATCTGTGTAGTGACAATAATATTAAGAACAATCATTTGCTTCCTATTAGATATACGGGTACACAAATCTTTACAATAGCCAGAAAATCATCTATTTCTGGATAGGACTCAGGCTACGGACTTAAATCCAGGAGTTGAGACAAAACTTATGCATCAATAGCCACATTATATTAGAACTGGTTATAGGAAACTGGTTCCCAAATCCCCATAGAAGATCTGCCTTAGTGAGGATAACCATCTGCAGATTCAAAAACAGTATGTTTTTTTTCTTTGAAATGAAAGAGAGGTTATGTTATTCCATGATATATATTATAAATTCTTTGAGGAAAAGGACTATTTAATTCATCTTTATATTCCCCCAAATAACAGAGTACCTGATATGTGCTACGCACTAGATAAATACTGAATAAATGAACGAACCTAAACATCATTAAGCTAAAAATTAAATGTTTCGATTTGCAGTGCATGAGATATCATGCTTTGATTATCATCCTTATTTTTTGAAACTCTTCATAAATATTTCATCTCTACCTTACATGTTATATCTTTTAAGTTTATGCTAACATTTGGCGTTCACTCTTATCTCCTCAATCAATCAAGTTTTTTTCCTGTTTTATTTGGTTGAAAAGGACAGAGATCACTGAAACCTCCATCCTGCCCCCCAAGTGGTGGGGCCTTAATTAAAGGATACACATTGGGGGGAACTCAGAAAACCTGAACAATCAGACTTCAGAAAGGCCAGGAACCATTTCAGATCTTCAATCTCACGCTTCCACAAAACTCTGTTTTCCCTACCCTGGGCCACTATGACCATTCGCGCCTTTTCCTATCTATATATGCTCTTTCCCACAGAGCTTCTGCCTCCCTATAGTGTCAATGCTTTTACTAAACACTTGGGCTTGGCCACGAGTCCAAATGACTATGACTCTCGTCTGTGACAGTTTTTCAGCTCTTGCTCCCAATGGTAACTGAACCTGTGGGTTCCCCACTCAAATTTCTGAATCAAAGTTCTCATCTTAATCCAACACATTCTGGCTTCCTGTTGGGGTAGGGGGAGAGTTCAGTCCATGTGAGTCACAGGGGGCTGCCCTTTGGCAAGAATGACGGGTTCAGCAATTTCACATCGTCGAAGGCTATAGGCTGGCAAGTACGTGACTGCCATTCTAATAAGTTGACATAATTATTCACTTCATTATATTGCTTATCTCAGTTTCACTCTTTGCTTCTAAGATTAAGTTATTATGAAATTGTCTGGGTTCATTGTCTTTGTGTCCTAAGTGTGCAACCGTTCTAATCTTTCACATTATGTGAACCTGAAAGCAATGCATAGAACACTGATGTTCTGTATTTACTGATTAGTTATTATTTGGAATGACTATAAAATATGTTTTAATACTTTGACTTATTGACATTTATGAAGGACTGGCCAAGAACGAAGAAAAGCTGAATCATAAGTTATTGATTTAATCTGAACAAAGTCTCATTCTCTGGTTGCAATTAAGTCACATACTTTGAAACCAGAGAAGTCAGTTCATATTACTAATAATAAAAGCTGGGCTTCCCTGGTGGCGCAGTGGTTGGCAGTCCGCCTGCCGATGCAGGGGACACGGGTTCGTGCCCTAGTCCGGGAAGATCCCACGTGCCGCGGAGCGGCTGTGCCCGTGAGCCATGGCCGCTGAGCCTGCGCGTCCGGAGCCTGTGCTCCGCAACGGGAGAGGTCACGGCAGTGAGAGGCCCGCGTACCGCAAAATAAATAAATAAATAAATAATAAAAGCTGATGGGGAAGCTTTACTCTGAAATTTAAAATCTTGAGCTTAGTTGGACTGCATGGTAATTTAGACACCATTAATAAAAACATTTATTGTGTTAGTCTAGGTTTTACAAAAAGCAGAGCCATTATTCAAAATCAATAAAATTGAAAAACCATTCTTGCACGGGAGACAATGAACAGACTTTATTCTCTTCCTGCAGCAATTCATCTACCATGAGAATACTTCTCTGTGCATACCCTTTCATCAGCTTCTAGAAGCTGAGTTTCAAAAACACATGTGTCTGCAGTCTCCTGTATCTAGTCCCTTATTATGAGGCTACCCTTTCCCCTTAATGAGGAAGTACTTGCATTAACAGGATAACATTGGGAAATGAATTCGGAAAGCTAGTATTTAGATGGCACATCAGTACTTACATCTGACCCTTCAACGTCTAGCAGTTAACTAAGACCTGTAGCCCGAAATCTAACCACAGATGAAACTGTACCAATTCCAAGTGAATGCCGTTTTCTCCAGATAGTAATGGAGCAAAGCTGTCAGAGAGAAATCCTCAGCGACTTAATGAGAATATACAATGCCATGGAGAAGTGCCAGTCTCATCAAGGACTTAAAAAGTAGAGTAAATATGGAATATCCAGTCAACTCAGAAAAAAAAGTCAGATTGTCATCTCATTTTTCATGAAGCTATAACGTGAAGAGAACCCAAATCAGTGTCTTTTAAGAGTATTCTTTAATCCAACTGTACTGCCAATCAGGGCTCAAGAGTCAAGTTCAATGGAAAAAATAGTGCAATAAAGGATCATACAAGAAAATTCAGAGAAGTACCCTCCAGCAGTGATGGCTTTTCCCTTTTTTAGTGGAGACACATTTCAAAATTTTAAGTGCTTCTTGACTGGTAGAAATAAGAATTCTATTATTTTTAAATGGTAATGAGCACATAATAACTAGAGTTCAGAAATGAAAATTCTAGGAAATTGGTTGCATCAAGAGGGATTGACCAAGAGCTCTTTAAAAGAATACATTTTTAAAACCAGAAGAGGGACTTCACTGGTGGTGCAGTGGTTAAGAATCCGCTTCCCAATGCAGGGGACACGGGTTCGGGCCCTGCTCCGGGAAGATCCCACATGCCGCGGAGCAACTAAGCCCGTGAGCCACAACTATTGAGCCTACATTCTAGAGCCCAAGAGCCACAACTACTGAGCTCACGTGCCACAACTACTGAAGCCTGCACACCTAGAGCCCGTGCTCCGCAACAAGAGAAGCCACAGCAATGAGAAGCCCGCGCACCACAATGAAGAGCAGTCCCTGCTCTCAGCAACTAGAAGAAAGCCCACGCACAACAATGAAGACCCAATGCAGCCAAAAATAAATAAAATAAAATAAAACATTAAAAAAAAAAAACAGAAGAATTAAACTGAAGTGGAGGCCAACCCTATAAGATTAAAAAAAATAATACACAGATTTCTCTTTTAGAATGTTTGTGACCCCAAAGGAAGAGAGGCCATGACAGGGGAAGCTTTGACCTCTGTACCCACCTTCAATCAGACAAATATTAACAGGCAAACTTTGCTGAGAGCCCTCATATACAAGATTACACGTTCTAAGGTCTGTCTGTATTGCTGTCTTATTCAAATTTGGGGAGTAGGGCTTCCCTGGTGGCGCAGTGGTTGAGAGGTCTGCTGCCGATGCAAGGGACGCGGGTTCGTGCCCCGGTCCGGGAAGATCCCACGTGCCGCGGAGCGGCTGGGCCCGTGAGCCGTGGCCGCTGAGCCTGCGCGTCCGGAGCCTGTGCTCCGCAGCGGGAGAGGCCACAGCAGTGAGAGGCCCGCGTACTGCAAAAAAAAAAAAAAAAAAAAAAAAAAAAAATTGGGGAGTACACATTTGGAAGTTGGTTGAGGAAACTTCTGCATGTAATTAAATCACTCTTTAAGACATATTCAGTGCTCTTACAGAAAAAAAAAAAGATGCTGAGATACTGATTGTTACCCATAATTTGAAACAATTTTGTAAACTCTCTTTCTTATGCTTTCCCAGTTCAGATGCCTTCTCTCCCTTCTCTGTTTTTCTAGAACTGAAATTTATTTTCATCAAAATAAGTGGACAGGTTGGAAAGCTGCCCATACGTTTTCCCAGTGTAGCCCATCACACCAAAAATAGATATCCTATTTCTTTCTGCAGCATCTATAATGATTTCACAATTAGAGGTCATTAAGACTCCCAAAGAGACGAGCTTCCTAGAAATACAGAATCCACATTATATCTTTCATGGTAGACATTTACCAAAACTGTGTCTGCACAGACCCACGGTTCCAATAAGGTCAGTGGTGCACAAGTGGAAATTAACGGCATGAACCGGATCAAGCAATAAAAGTTGTACCTTAGAAGGAGATAATTAATATGTTATTTTGTGTTAGGTCTTTTACTGATAGACTCCTCACAGCATTGCTTAACTGATTCTATAAACTTCAGTTGTAATTTAATATTATAATTCAGTAAGTTGCCAATATTTACAGAATGTCTGAATAAAATCTTTACTGTCATTATTAGTTATTTAGATCGATTCAAACATTAGGTCTTTACTCTTGACAAGCTGTTATCAGGCACTAATGCTCCTGGTAAGGCAATTCTGGATTTTTCCGACAAACTCACATTGCCATGAGCTACCTTGTCCATAATCCCTGTTTATGTAACTGAGAAACATTAGCGCTGCTAAGCTTGAAGGTGGTCATGCTTTACTTTCTAAGCTTTAACCACAGGAGAGTGTGGTTCGTTAAAACAAAAACCTTATGAGTGTGTTCTTTGTATGTGTAAACATCACCCACGGTTTCTGCCATCCAGGATCTGTTCTTTTTTCTAGAAACAAGACGTGGATTTTCGTTTGGAAATTCTCTTCCTCCATTGTATGCTGGCTTGATGAGAGTCTGTCAGGTCACATTCCCCTCTTCTGGCCTGAGAAGATCCTCTGGGGTCATCTCTCTCAGGAAGTGAACCTTGAGTAACCTGACACAAGTCAACTTGAGGTGAGTTACACTCATCTCAGAGGAAGGACTCTGAAGAGCCCAGCCATGATTCCCGACACTCCAATCCTGACTTTCAAATGTTCTGTGATTCTCTGAGCTCTCCACAAACAATTATGGGCACAGAAATCACACTGAGAGATGACCAAAAATTAAATGAAGACGATCCATCCCTGAGATGCAGATTCTATGGGTCTGGGATGATTCCAGAGACCTGCATTTTTTTGGACAAACATCCCTAAGAATTCTTAGGCCAGTGACTCAAAGAACACACTGAAAAACATTGGTGTAAACTGCCAATGAATTCTATGTTTAAATTAAAAAGAAGTGATTTTTATTGTGTCTCACCAAATGATCTTAATCACTCTTTATAAAGCTTGGAGAAGTGATAATTATTATAGAGGTGTGTTACCTTGGGAGAGAAGAGACATTACAGACCTTTTGAGTGGATTCTTTTTTTTAAAATCTCCCTTCCCTGCCATCCTGCCCTTTCCCCTTCAACCAGAACCCTTGAAAAATTGTGAGGAAGCGTCTATTCCTGATGAGAGGGTGTCCTATTAGTCTCTGTACAGAAAAAAGGTTGCGATCCACCACCTCTGAATGACTATCACTTTGTTTCATAGTCTGAAATCCATCCAAAAGAACAACCTAATTTTCCCGATAATGAAATTACCAAAGAGGACTCAATGGCTCCTTTGGGGAAAGCTTCAAAGAATCACTGAGACCATTACCAAAAAAAAAAATAAATAAATAATGAGGGACAGAAACTTCAACACACCCACGGCCTTAGAAATGGCTTTGCCTCTTAGTCCTTTGTTCTATTCTACATTGCTGTCTGGAAATCAGAGTGGATTATATAAAGTATTCCGTTGGTGATGGAGAGGAGAAAGGTGATTAGCTCATCACAAAAGCGCAAGGGGAGAAGATGGCGGAAGAGTAAGATGTGGAGATCAACTTCCTCCTCACAAATACATCAGAAATACAGCTGCATGTGGAACAACTCCTACAGAACACCTACTGAATGCTGCCGGAAGAACTGAGATTTGCCAAAAGGCAAGAAACTCCCCACGTACCTGGGTAGGGCAAACGAAAAAAGAAAAAACAGAGACAGAAGGATAGGGACGGGACCGGCACCAGTGGGAGGGAGCCGTGAAGCAGGAAAGGTTTCCACACACTAGGAGCCCCTTCGCGGGCGGAGACTGCGGGTGGCAGAGGGGGGAAGCTTCGGAGTCACGGAGGGGAGCACAGCCGCAGGGGCGCGGAGGGCAAAGCGGGGAGATTCCCGCACGGAGGATCGGCGCCGACCGGCACTCAGCAGCCCGAGAGGCTCGCCTGCTCACCCGCTGGGACGGGCAGGCACTGGGAGCTGAGGCTCGGGCTTTACTCGGATCACAGGGAGAGGACTGGGGTTGTCGGCGCGAACACAGCCTTAAAGGGGCTAGTGTGCCACAGCCAACAGGGAGGGAGTCTGGGAAAAAGTCTGGAGCTGCGGAAGAGGCAAGAGACCATTGTGTTCTGGTGCGCGAGGAGAGGGGATTCAGAGCGCCGCCTAAAGGAGCTCCAGAGACGAGCACGAGCCGTGGCCATCACCGCGCACCCCAGAGACGGGCATGAGACGCTAAGGCTGCTGCTGCCGCCACCAGGAAGCCTGTGCGCGAGCACAGGTCACTCTGCACACCTCCCCTCCCGGGGCCTGTGCAGCCCGCCAACGCCAGGGTCCCGGGATCCAGGGACGGCTTCCCCGGGAGAACGCACAGTGCGCCTCAGGCTGGCGCAACGCCCCGGTGGTCTCTGCCGCCGCAGGCTCGCCCCGCGCTCCGTGCCCCTCCCTCCCCCCAGCCTGAGTGAGCCAGAGCCCCCGAGTCAGCGGCTCCTTTAACCCCGTACCGTCTGAGCGAAGAAGAGACGCTCTCCGGCGACCTACATGCAGAGGCGGGGCCAAATCCAAAGCTGAGCCCCGGG
>RJWK010062934.1:0-12682 GCA_004363435.1 Platanista minor | reverse complement strand
GCGGGCCTCTCACTGCTGTGGCCTCTCCCGTTGCGGAGCACAGGCTCCGGACGCGCAGGCTCAGCGGCCATGGCTCACGGGCCCAGCCGCTCCGCGGCATGTGGGATCTTCCTAGACCAGGGCATGAACCCGCATCCCCTGCATCGGCAGGCGGACTCTCAACCACTGCGCCACCAGGGAAACCCGCTCCCCTCCTCCCCGCCACCCCCAAGCTCTTTTTAATGCCAGTGTCATGTGTAGGAATACAGAGCTCTGGGCGAAGGCCATTGATTGCCCCAAATTTCTTGAGCACATGGAGGTCTTTTTGGCCCTCTCTTCTTTTCTCGTAGACTCCTCAAAGCTCCCTCTTCTCCAGTCTCCCTCTCTAGTCAGTGTTCTTATTTTCAGAGCTGGGCATCATCCCTTTTAAGGAATTTTCTGGAATATCAGGTTTTTACTTTGAAACAGGTTTGTAACATGGTGGCCCGGAGGCCTCATCTCTAGCTCATTTGACCTCTCACCTCCAGTCCTCTAGAAACTCTGTGGGATATTAGAAGCTCATGTTCCTTAAGTCTACTGGCCTGTAATCTGTATCTCTATCTGTGATTCCAGGGCCCTTGATGTCCCTTCCATGCTCCCCAGTGCTCTCTTTCCCACTCTCTGTGGTTTCCAGGCCCCACACCAGGGCTTCAGGCACATCCCCTATGCCTCTCTAGCATTCCTGAGCCCTCACTGTGCCAACAATCAGTGCAAGACATCCTGTAGTCACATTTCAGGGCTCCAGGATTCATTCACATTTATACCCCAGAGGCCTTTTTCAATGCAAAGACCAATACCTGGCTCCATCCATCTTGATGCTTTCTATACGGTCAGGTTAGCTTTATCAGAATCTCTCACAGTCAATTTTTATTTTTTTTTGCAGGATGGTAAAAGTAATAAATACTGTAGAAAGTGTGGAAATACAGAATCATATAGAGGCAAAAATGAGTCAATCTCTTAACCTAGAGGGAAGCATATCTAACATATTTATTTCCTTATAGCCTTTGTGTGTGTGTTTGTACATTCTTAATTTTACAGTGGTAATCTCATACTTCCTATGCAATTTTGTGTCTATCTCTCTACCCGCCAATTTATCTACCTATCTCTCTGTCTGTAGCTACAGAACACTCCAGTCTATAGATATACTAGAATTTACTTAACCAGTTTCTTATTGTTTAATACTGATTTTTCCCTATTTTACATGGTTATCAATAGTATTGTGATTAATATTTATGTGGACAAAAAATTTTCCCCTTTAGATAATTTCTTTAGGCTTGATTCATTGAAGGTCAAAGAATTCTAGATTCTTAGAAGGTTTAAGGGCTGTTGATACATATTGCAAATGGCTTAAGCTATAACACCTCACTCCCTTAATAACGTCTCACCACTCTCTTGTATGCCTAGAATTTTTGTATTAAAAATATTTACCCATGTTAAGGTTAAAAAACGTTGTCTCATTTAAAAAATTGGCATTTCTTTGATTACAACTGAAGTTGAATTTTTTTTATTGTTCATTATTAATTTGTATTTCTTTTAAGTTTCATTACGTCCTTGATGATTTATCTGGGATCATCATTCTTAAAATTTGAGGAAACAATTTAAAAAAGAATTTTAACCCTTTGCTTCTCCTATTTAATGAATATATTTTTTCCCCCAGTTTTCTTTTTCTTTTTTTAAAATATAAATTTATTTATTTGTTTTTGGCTGTGTTGGGCCTTCGTTGCTGCACGTGGGCTTTCTCTAGTTGCGGCGAGCGGGGACTACTCTTTGTTGCGGTGCGTGGGCTTCTCATTGTGGTGACTTCTGTTGCGGAGCACAGGCTCTGGGCGTGGGCTTCAGTAGTTGTGGCACATGGACTCAGTAGTTGTGGCTCGCGGGCTCTAGAGCTCAGGCTCAGTAGTTGCGGCTTACGGGCTTAGTTGCTCCGCGGCATGTGGGATCTTCCCAGACCAGGGCTCGAACCCCTGTCCCCTGCATTGGCAGGCGGACTCTCAACCACTGTGCCACCAGGGAAGCCCCTGTTGGAAGATTTTTAATCACAGTTTCCATTTCAGTGCTTGTGATTGGTCTCTTAATATTTTCTATTTCTTCCTGGTTCAGTCTCGGAAGGTTTTGCTTTTCTAAGAATTTGTCCATTTCTTCCAGGTTGTCCATTTTATTGGCATATAGTTGCTTGTAGTAATCTCTCATGATCCTTTGTATTTCTGCAGTGTCAGTTGTTACTTCTCCTTTTTCATTTCTAATTCTATAGATTTGAGTCCTCTCCCATTTTTTCTTGATGAGTCTGGCTAATGGTTTATCAATTTTGTTTATCTGCTCAAAGAACCAGCTTTTAGTTTTATTAATCTTTGCTGTCATTTCTTTCACTTATTTTTCATTTATTTCTGATCTGATCTTTATGATTTCTTTCCTTCTGCTAACTTTGGGGTTTTTTGTTCTTCTCTCTCTAATTGCTTTAGGTGTAAGGTTAGGGTGTTTATTTGATATGTTTCTTGTTTCTTGAGGTAGGATTGTGTTGCTATAAACTTCCCTCTTAGAACTGCTTTTGCTGCATCGCATAGGTTTTGGGTCGTCGTGTTTTCATTGTCATTTGTTTCTAGGTATTTTTGATTTCCTCTTTGATTTCTTCAGTGATCTCTTGGTTATTTAGTAGCATATTGTTTAGCCTCCATGTGTTTGTATTTTTTACAGATTTTTTCCTGTAATTGATATCTAGTCTCATAGCATTGTGGTCAGAAAAGATACTTGATACGATTTCAATTTTCCTAAATTTACCAAGGCTTGATTTGTGACCCAAGATATAATCTATCCTGGAGAATGTTCCATGAGCAATTGAGAAGAATGTATATTCTGTTGTTTTTGGATGGAATGTCCTATAAATATCCATTAAGTCCATCTTGTTTAATGTATCATTTAAAGCTTGTGTTTCCTTACTTATTTTCATTTTGGAAGATCTGTCCATTGGTGAAAGTGGGTTGTTAAAGTCCCCTATTAGTATCGTGTTACTGTTGATTTTCCCTTTTATGGCTGCTAGCATTTGCCTTACGTACTGAGGTGCTCCTATGTTGGGGGCATAAATATTTATCATTGTTGTACCTTCTTCTTGGATTGATCCCTTGATCATTATGTAGTGTCCTTCCTTGTCTCTTGTAACAGTCTTTATTTTAAAGTCTATTTTATCTGATATGAGTAATACTACTCCAGCTTTCTTTTGATTTCCATTTGCATGGTATATCTTTTTCCATCCCCTCACTTTCAGTCTGTATGTGTCCCTAGGTCTGAAGTGAGTTTCTTGTAGACAGCATATATATGGGTCTTGTTTTTGTATCCATTCAGCCAGTCTGTGTCTTTTGGTTGGAGCATTTAATCCATTTATGGTAATTTAAGGTAATTATTGATATGTATGTTCCTATGACCATTTTCTTAATTGTTTTGTGTTCATTGTTGTAGGTCTTTCCCTTCTCTTGTGTTTCATGCCTAGAGAAGTTCCTTTAGCATTCGTTGTAAGGGTGGTTTGGTGGTGCTGAATTCTCTTAGCATTTGCTTGTCTGTAAAGGTTTTAATTTCTCAGTTGAATCTGAATGAGATCCATGCTGGGTAGAGTAATCTTGGTTGTAGGTTTTTCCCTTTCATCACTTTACATATGTCCTGCCCCCCACCCCTGGCTTGCAGAGTTTCTGCTGAAAGATCAGCTGTTAACCTTATGGGGTTAATAACATATGTATGTTATTTGTTGCCTTTCCCTTGCTCCTTTTAATATGTTTTCTTTGTATTTCATTTTTGATAGTTTGATTATTATGTGTCTTGGCATGTTTCTCCTTCGATTTATCCTGTATGGGACTCTCTGCCCTTTGTGAATTTGATTGACTCTCTCCTTTCCCTTATTAGGGAAGTTTTCAACTATAATCTCTTCACATATTTTCTCAGACCTTTTCTTTTCCTCTTCTTCTTCTGGGACCCCTATAATATGAATGTTGGTGTGTTTAATGTTGTCCCAGAGGTCTCTGAGACTGTCCTCAATTCTTTTCATTCTTTTTGGTTCATTCTGCTCTGTGGTAGTTATTTCTACTATTTTGTCTTCCAGGTCACTTATCCATTCTGCCTCAGTTATTCTGCTATTGATTCCTTCTAGGGAATTTTAAATTTCATTTATTGTGTTGTTCATCATTGTTTGTTTGCTCTGTAGTTCTTCTAGGTCTTTGTTAAACGTTTCTTGTACTTTCTCCACTCTATTTCCAAGATTTTGGCTCATCTTTACTATCATTACTCTGAATTCTTTTTCAGGTAGACTGCCTATTTCCTCTTCATTTGTTTGGTCTGGTGGGTTTTTACCTTGCTCCTTCATCTGCTGCATATTTCTCTGTCTTCTCATTTTGCTTAACTTACTGTGTTTGGTGTCTCCTTTTCACAGGCTATGGGTTCATAGTTCCCGTTGTTTTTGGTGTCTGCCCCCAGTGGGTAAGGTTGGTTCAGTGGGTTGTGTAGGCTTCCTGGTAGAGGGGACTGGTGCCTGTGTTCTGGTGCATAAGTCTGGATCTTGTCCTTCTGGTGGCAAGGACCAAGTCCAGTGTTGTGTTTTGTTGTGTCTATGAACTTATTATGATTTTAGGCAGCCTCTCTGCTAATGGGTGGGTGTATGTTTCTGTCTTGCTTGTTGTTTGGCATGGGGTGTCTAGCACTGGATCTTGCTGGTCGTTGAGTGGAGCTGGGTGTTAGCGTTGAGATGGAGATCTCTGCAAGAGCTCTCGCCGACTGATTTTACATGGGGCCAGGAGGTCTCTGGTGGTCCAATGTCCTGAACTCAGCTGTCCCATCTCAGAGGCTCAGGCCCGATACCCGGCTGAAGCACCAACACCCTGTCAGCCACATGGGTCAGAGGAAAAGGGAGAAAAAAAAATAGTTATTAAAATAAAAAATAAAAACAAATATTATTAAAATAAAAAAGTAATAAGAAAAGAAAGAAGAGAGCAACCAAACCAATAAAAAAATCCACTGATGACAACAAGCACTAAAAAACTATGCTAAAAAAAAAGAAAATGGACAGACAGAACCCTAGGACAAATGTTAAAAGCAAAGCTATACAGACAAAATCACTCAAAGAAGCATACACATACACACTCACAAAAAGAGAAAAAGGAAAAAAAATATATGTATAAAAAAAGGAATAGAGCAACCAAATCAATAAAGAAATCTACCAATGATAGTAAGCTCTAAATACTAAGATAAACATAAAACCAGAAACAAATTAGATGCAGAAAGCAAACCCCAAGTCTGCAGTTGCTCTCAAGGTCCACCGCCTCAATTTTGGGATGATTCGTTGTCTATTCAGGTATTCCACAGATGTAGGGTACATCAAGTTGATTGTGGAGACTTAATCCCCTTCCTGAGGCTGCACGGAGAAATTTCCCTTTCTCTTTTTTGTTTGCACAGCTCCTGGGGTTCACCTTTGGATTTGGCCCCGCCTCTGCATGTAGGTTGCCTGAGGGCGTCTGTTCTTCGCTGAGACAGGAGGGGGTTAAAGGAGCAGCTGATTCGGGGGCTCTGGCTCACTCAGGCCAGGGGAGGGAGAGGTACGGAATACGGGGTGAGCCTGCGGTGGCAGAGGCCAGCGTGACGTTGCACCAGCCTGTGGCGCGCCATGTTTTCTCCCAGGGAAGTTGTCCCTGGATCATGGGACCCTGGCAGTGGCGGACTGCACAGGCTCCCAGGAGGGGAGGTGTGGATAGTGACCTGTGCTTGCACACAGGCTTCTTGGTGGCTGCAGCAGCAGCCTTAGCATCTCGTGTCTGTCTCTGGGGTCCGTGCTGATAGCCGTGGCTCGCGCCTGTCTTTGGAGCTCGTTTAGGCAGTGCTCTGAGTCCTCTCGCCTCACGCACTCCGAAACAATGGTGTCTTTGCCTCATCAGCAGGTCCAGACATTTTCCCCAACTCCCTCCTGACTAGCTGTGGTGCACTAGACCCCTTCAGGCTGTGTTCATGCAGCCAACCCCAGTCCTCTCCCTGGGGTCTGACCTCCGAAGCCCGAGCCTCAGCTCCCAGCCCCCGCCTGCCCCAGTGGGTGAGCAGACAAGCCCCTCAGACTTGTGAATGCTGGTTAGCACTGATCCACTCTGCGGGAATCTCTCTGCTTTGCCCTCCACACCACCCCCCACACAGTCTCTACCAGCTAAGGCACTTCCTAGTGTGTGGAAACCTTTCCTCCTTCACAGCTCCCTCCCAGAGGTGCAGGTCCCATCCCTATTCTTTTGTCTCTGTTTTTTCTTTTTTCTTTTCCCCTACCCAGGTATGTGGGGAGTTTCTTGCCTTTTGGGAAGTCTGAGGTCTTCTGCCAGCATTCAGTAGGTGTTCTGCAGGAGTTGTTCCACATGTAGATGTATTTTTGATGTATCTGTGGGGAGGAAGGTGATCTCCATGTCTTACTCCTCCGCCAACTTGAAGTTCCCCCCTCACTTGTAGATATTTATTTATTCATGTAATTCTGTCAAATTTCACTGTCTACATCCTGAATGAATGTTATTAGAGGGATACAAGTACAGAATTCTAATAAATTTTGGGGGGAGTTGTTCCTTTTATCATTAATAAGACTTTCCTTTTTCTAATAATATTTTTTCCTAAAACTCTATTTTGCCTGATATTAATATTGCTTTCTTTGGTTAATGTTTTAGTGGTGTGTTCTACTATTTCTATCATTGTAAATATATATGAACATTTCCTTAAAAATGATATATGACCACAATTTAAAAACCCAGATTGTGCCACAATGTTCAGTGAAATCCTGAGGTCCTCTTTCTTACCATCCCCCAACCACAGTCCTCCAGAGACAAATAAAATTATTTTCAGTTTTCTGTTCCATATTTACCTTCATATTTTAAAATACCATATTTAAAATATAATTTAAAAATTTTTTCTTTTGGGGCATTATCTACTGATTTCTAAGTATGGTGGATGAGGACCTATTCACTTACATCTGTTCACCCACCCTCCTACTATGGACAGTCACAATTCTTGGTTAAATCATTATTCAGAGTTTTTATCTCACGAGTATTTCGTATTGTTTACATCTGAAACATAATATTGTTTTACAGTTGCATTTAGTTTTTGCATAATGCTATTCTTCCCAGTATCAACAACGGCTTCATTTTGCTGTTTTCTCTAAAAAGCTATTACTATTTCTTCCTCAGAGTTTTCAACATGGTCATACATTTTGGATAATCCATCTATTCCATTTTCTTTCTTTGTGGTGTGCTTTCTGGAGCCCTCCATTCTTCTCCATTAATCTGGACTTTTGGGTCCAGACTGAATTCTGATGTCTTTTTTTCTTCTTCTCAGCCTTGAATTTAGCTTCTTGATTCATTTTTATGCTGCCTTACCCTCCTCCTTCTTAGCAGGATTTCTGTCTCTTCTGGCCCCAAATACATGCCATACCAATTCATATTTACTCAGTTCATCTCCAATTTCTGAAATAAGTACAAATCCTCCGTTGTTTTTTGTTTTCAAATTGCAAGTGACAATGGAGAAAGAGGGTAAAAAGTCTGTTTAATGGTTTTAAGTATGGGAGCAGTGTGTCAAGAATTTTGCTTTAGACCATTACTAGAAAACGAGGGGGCAGCTGTGGATGCAGCTACTACCATAGTCTAGTCACAGGAGGATGGTGCCCACTCAGACTTAGGTGATAATAGTGGAGAAAACTGGACATATTGAAAAGATATAAAAGAAGCAGCATGCATAGGGCTTGGTGATTGGATGGTGATGGGGGCAGGGCTATGAGAGGTCAAGGATGACTCTGAGGATTCTGGCTGGATGGGCAATGGTGCCATTTACCAAGATGTGGAATACTGGAGGTCATGGATGATGAGAAGGAGGAAGAGGAGATGGATGAAGAGACCGTGTGCAAGTGACAGTGATGTGACCTACTGTATACCAGCCATTTGTTGTGTCTATTTTCTAAATGTGCTAACTTTTTGAAGCCATGGGTAAAACAGCTAAAACAGACTGGTTCTGGCAGAAATAGGATGGGTAAGACCTGTTGTCCTGCCTGTTTGGTCAATGTGGGTGACTATCAGTTAAACCCCACTATTTTTCAAGGATCAAAATACTAGTATAATTGATTGCCTCAGTTAATTGCTTCTGTTTATTCTCTGGGATACCATTTCCCATTGAATTTTTTTCCCTCATACTCCTTCCTTCCAAGTAGAAAAGATCAGCCTATTTAGCAAGCAGATACGGTTGGAAACAGTGGAGCAGTTACAAAAATAAGATGGAAAACAAAATGTGAAGGGGTGCAGAGCTTGAATTGAAAAAAAACCCTAGAAAGAAAAATGCAGTGAGCCAACTTAAGGAGCCCATCAATTTCAATAGGAAATTACTGGGAAAAGAATTTTCTTTGAAGGACATGTAGGGATATTTCACCTTCACAGAGCATGGTGCCAAAAGGCTGCTGGAAAACAAAACAAAACAAAACAAAACTGTGCAGTCCTGTTCAACCATGAGAAAGGAGAGGGTTATGAAAAATAGGACTGTCACGGGTCTCTAAATTTCTCACAGTTAGAGTGAAACAGGATCAATGATTTCTCTTAGGGCTCATGTGCTTAAGTCACGTAATCTTACAGCATTACGTGTGTGTGTGTGTGTGTGTGTGTGTGTGTGTGTGTGTGTATTCTGAGTTATAGGATGTGCCTTGAACCACAAGGAAGAAGACCAAGAAAGAGACTCCAGCATTGATCGGAGAGGCACGATTGGTATCATTATAGAAATAGAATTGTGTAACAAAATGAGCCAATTCCACTGTTGAACCCTCATCATTGAGGAAAGATTATAAAATAATTTTCTTCATTTTTCATTCTAAATTATGTACAGACTAAATCACACATTTACTAATAAATTCAGACTGCTTTAGTGTCTGATAAATTTATAAGGAATAAGAAGCAATCCTGAAAGACGAATCTACCTCTACTGAATTTATGCTTTGCCCACACATTTCTTTGCTATTGTTATTCATTTTATTATTATATTATTATTGAAACATATATTCCCTTCCCAAACCACTATATCTTTTTTTTTTTTTTTTGTGGTACGCGGGCCTCTCACTGCTGTGGCCTCTCCCGTTGCGGAGCACAGGCTCTGGACGCACAGGCTCAACAGCCATGGCTCACGGACCCAGCCGCTCCGCGGCATGTGGGATCTTCCCGGACCGGGGCACGAACCCACGTCCCCTGCATCGGCAGGCGGACTCTCAACCACTGCGCCACCAGGGAAGCCCCCAATCCACTATATCTTAATAAAGATGATAGCCTCTTAAAGTAAAGAGATAAAGAATAAAGCGCTATTTTTTCTCTTCTCCAGATATGATGCAAAATAGTATGTTGACCAGCCAAGAAAACCCTAATACAGTATTCAGATTCATTTCCAACTAAGGGCCTTCTTTGTTGCAGGCACTGTGCAAGTGATAACATACATATTTTCTCATCCAGTAATGTGCATTGGAATTATATTCTCAGAGTCTGAGCAAACCCTGAAGTTTCTCTAGGACTCTTGGTTAGGGTTTTCAAGGGTTGGAAATTCTGACTATGCTAAAAACTTCAATGCCCACATCATTGAGGAAAACCACACAACTGCCATCAAACTGAGCTCTCTTATTAAGTCATTCTATGACAAAGGTGAAGAATAAAATATACTCCACTATACCATTCAAATGTATTATCCACATGGTATTAATAACCATGGATGCCTGTTCTCAAATATCAGAATGTTCAGTATAATAGAGGCAAAATATTCAGAGGGTATAAAGGGTTTTTTATTTTGTTTTGGTGATATTAAGTAGTAAACAGGTCTAAACAATGAAGACATAAATTTGCTCAAATAATTTATTTGTTTATTTATGAGTTGGCTTTGGTGCTACTGCTGCCCCAAGAAGATGCTGCATTAGTGTGAATAGTTCTAAATCCATAAAAAGCAGCAGAGACAGCCGACAGATCATGACATTCACAGTCAAACACCTGGGCTCCAAGTGAGGCACTGCCTCTTGAAAACCCTGTGATACTGACAAGTGTCAATTAATCTCGCCTTAAAATGGGAACGATAATAACACCTGGCTGCTGCCTCACATGATCGCTGTAAGGGGTGAAGAAACCAGAGTGAATGCTTTGTGAATCATAGTCAGATGTGTGTTTCCTTGTCTTTTTTTCTTTCTTTTTGAGTAGAGTGCTTTATCTGAATTGTGACCCCAGTGGTGAACTGACTTTATTGTTGAGTTATCCATAATGTTCATTTGGAAATGAATATTCTGGTCTTTTACATTTAGTGTGAATTCAGCTGACAAGGTTGATGGAAGGGAGGGATGCAAAGCTGATTCTAGATTCTTACAAAATGAAGCAAATACTGATGCTTGAGGCAAGTTGTTCTGTAGTTTGACACCATATGTGTTAGTTTTGCTATAATGATTCAAATGTTTCCCCTGAAGAAAATTTATGTTGGACACGCAGCTTTAATTTCATATTCCAAAAAGGCACTCTGGAGTCCGAGCAAGGAGACATTGAGACTCGTAAGACAACCCATCTGTACTCCCTGATTTGTAATCTGGTTGGTTCCCTTGTGGGAATTTTCAGAATCCCTGAGCAGAGAGGCCATAATTCTGTCAACACCTCACGCCACGGGAGCAGGGGTTAGGACTTGATCCCTGGAAGCTGTGCAGTTAAACTTGTACCATAACACGGGGCTAGAACACGCAGGCTTGGTAGGATCTGGCCCTGTTACTGCAAAAGCTGTTGTCCTGAAGAGCTGTCAAAAGCAGCCAGCTGCCCAACATCCTGGCTGCTGATGCTGCACTAATGATGCTCAGTGGATGGCCCAGATCTCCAGGGAAGGTGGGAGCCAAACAGTTCTTGCTAAATCACTGAACTGAAGCAGGGAGTGTTTTCAACTGTCTCCTAACACTTGTAGCATATTGTTATGTGAGGTTCTGAGTTCTTTGAAAATCACTTACTGCATGGCTGGGGTGATTGGAATGAGTGAGAATTAAAATGTTAATGAGACCCCAGTCAGAGCGCTGTGTGTATATTGTGTATATGAGGACCATTCCCTGATGGACTGCTTTCCACTGTCGACCCTTCTTTGCCCTGCTCCAGGCCCTGGGAGGCTGATCTGTAAGGACTATATCAACTGGCTCTCTTACAGTCTGGCTTCAAGTCATATGGCCCAGTGGGAGTCCCAGCAGGCGATCCATGGAGGGAGGAGTGGGGAAAAGTGTTTCTCTAGTTGTCTCCCTGCAGGGTGGCCAATGGGAGGTCATAGCTCTGTTAGGTGCCTGTCCCATGCGGCATTTGGTTCCAATAGCCACACTTCCCCCCACCCCTCAGGCCTACCCAGGGGAGTGACAGTACACTGTTATCACCAGCCCTGGGTTACTGCATTCTTCCTCGTAGTTTCTCTATTTCCTGCTTATAAATAGGAAATAGTCCATTTATTAAATTTTCTGCACATATCCCAATTTGAGGGTGCCATCTTTTTCCTGCCAAGACCCTGATATACCAGGCAAGCTGGGATTACCACTGGCCTACAAATTGGGACAAGCCAAAATTTTAGGTGCTAAATAGCTGTTGAATAGGATGTCATTCAATTTCAATGACAACAGGTGCTCCTTTGTTTCTATTACTTTCTTGATAAAGGTTGGTTTCTCTTAGTTCTGTCTTAAAATGTCATATCAAAAGTGCCGGATTATGTGGTGAGGTCCAAGTCATTTACTGAAAGGAGGTCATGGGTACTATTGTCTAATCTGTAGGATGGTTTATTTGATATATTTATTTTGGGGGAATAAAAAATGAGGTACTACTTTTGTTATTATGAAAAAATAAAATCCCTTTTCCCTCTTCTTTCCTTGTTTGCACTTTCCTTTCCTTATTAATTATCTATTGCTTAAACCTAGTGTACGGGTCTGTCATTCAGATATGCATACTCTGAAAAATAAGAAGGAAAAGAAAAATGTAGTGACTTTACAATGTTTATCAGTATAAAACATTGTAATATTTTATAATTTTTGGTGACAGGGTTATGTGGATCAGCTCATACATAGACATATTGTTCTAGGCAAATGATCAATCCATTTAAGTTGGCCGATTTGATTTATGTGTATGATAATATCATATTTTAAAAGTTTCAGCATATACTGTTATTTCTTTTAAAAGTACTATTGTTGCATGCTCCTGTCTTTTTAGAGGAGCATTAGTCTTGAACCTTTACTTCGCTCCTCTAAATACTGCATGGGTAAAGACATGAAAATAATTAAAGTATATCAGAATTAACTTTAGTTTGTTTTGAGAATATTGTGGTACCCTCTGATCATAGTTTAGTGATCTAGGTGGTCTCTTCTGTCTTGTACCCTTTGCTCCTCCAGCAACATTCTCCTTCTCTTGGGAATTGCTTTTTCCCCACTCCAACCATGTGGTTCCTCAGGAGCTGCCTTCTTTTTTTAAAATTATTATTATTTTTTTTTATATCTTTATTGGAGTGTAATTGCTTTACAATGGTGTTAGTTTCTGCTTTATAACAAAGTGAATCAATTATACATATACCTATGTTCCCATATCTCCTCCCTCTTGCATCTCCCTCCGTCCCACCCTCCCTATCCCACCAATCCAGGTGATCACAAAGCACCGAGCTGATCTCCCTG
>RJWK010062933.1:0-12682 GCA_004363435.1 Platanista minor | reverse complement strand
AAAAAAAAAAAAAAAAAAAAAAAAAAAGAGAGCAGCTTGTTTTCATACGGAAGCAAAGGAAAAAAGATGTTATTAAAGACCCAATATTAAAAGTCTAAAGAATGTGACCTAAAAAATTATTTTATATCAAACAAGACCTTCCTAAAATAATTAGGGAAAAGTACCCATTCAGGTAGTTTTCCTGGTATACTGATGGATTTAATCAGTTTGCTTTTCTTAAGTGGTTGGATGGATTTTTCTTAATGTAAAAATTAAACATCCTGGGCTTCCCTGGTGGGACAGCGGTTGAGAATCTGCCTGCCAATGCAGGGGACACGGGTTCGAGCCCTGGTCTGGGAAGATCCCACATGCCGCAGAGCAACTAGGCCCGTGAGCCGCAACTACTGAGACTGCACGTCTGGAGCTTGTGCTCCGCAACAAGAGAGGCCACAACAGTGAGAGGCCCCCGCACCACGATGAAGAGTGGCCCCCCCTTCACTGCAACTACAGAAAGCCCACGCATAGAAATGAAGACCCAACACAGCCAAAAAATAATTAATTAATCAATTAATTAATTAATTAAACATCCTGAAAGAGTCGAGTAATTGTGAAACTTTTCCTTGTGGTTACTTTTTAAAATGAAAAAAATGGGACAGGAAATGATCTTTGGTAGCTAGCGGATAGTTGAGAATCAGAAGCCATGACACTTGCTTTTCAGCTCCATTCAAATTTTCTCCAGGCACTTTATTTATTTATGCCTCATTTATTCCATCTTTTAAGGTACTGTTGATTTTCAGCTCTTCAACCCACAACATAGAATTATGAGGCTTGGTTTCTAATAGTTCCCCTGAGCTAGTAACAGAATGTTAGCTGTTTTGGGATTATTATCCCTGTGAAAATGCTATTTTAATTGAACAAAGGAAATATGTTTAAAATTACAAAGTGCAGAATATAGTATGGCATTGTTTTATATATTTATAGTGTTAGTTTTCAGTGGTATGTTCATTATCTTTTTGTGTGTGCTGTTTACAATTTTAAAAAATTAGTAGCTTTATAAACCAGGTTACTGGTGCCTAACAAAAATTTGCACAAGAGAGTTTGAATTAAGAGAAGTAAATATCAGTTTTCTTCAATCGTGTCAAACATCAGACACATTGCATTTCTGTATCAGTTTTCAATGAAAGATGCTCTAAAAGGAGGGCTGAAATAAATGATAATAAAACAGGTTGCTTTGTGGGTTGTTCCCAAGGTTAAATTGTGAGGCAAGTAAGTTGTCTTTGTTACAGAAAGTTGGGTCCGGCTGCTCGCTGCTCCTCGAAAGCCAATACTTGAGAGGCAAGGTTGGTGGAAGGGAAAGTTTGCTTTATTTCAAAGACTGGCAACCAGGAGAGAGGGCAGACTTGTGTCCAAAGGCCACCTCCCCCCTGACAATCAGTGCGCAAGAGCTTTTAAAGGGGAGTTTCAGGGCTGAATCGACAGAGGGAGGGGGCTACAGGCAGAAATAGCACAGTCAACTCTGACAGTCATCTTGATTGTTTTGAGTACAGTTAATTTTCAGTTCCAGGGTCAGCTTGTTCCCATTTCTTTAAGGCCAGTTCTCAGAATTGTGGCAGCTTATGTCATGGCCACACTCTGGTCATCGAGTAGGTAACTTCCTCCACCCAGTGAGGGTTTCAGTATCTACAAAACAGCTCAAAGGATGTGACTCAGAAAATCCTCTCTAGCCCTTGAGGAGGAGCTAAAGGTCCTTGACTTTGTTTAATTACTGAACTATTATTATGTGGTCTAGTTGGACTGTTTTCCTTTGCTTCTGCATTTTCTCACTTCTCTGATTAAATTTATTTGTTGACTAAAGTTTTCCTACAGACAGAAGTTAGGTGGAGAACACGGAGGGGAAGGACCAGAGCGTCCTGCTCCATTTCATCTCGGCATCAGCCCATTTCTGTTTCTGGAGTGTTTCCCATTTTCTTGGTTTATTCCTCAACTCCCCTTTGGCAGGTGGAATTTTCCTGTGTGTTTTATCAAAGCATGTGCTAAGGAAGGGATTTGATTTCATTCAATTTTTCTCTAAGTGAATTGAAACCAGAGAATCATTCTCCCACGGTTATTTGCATTTTAAGTCTTAGCAATAAATGCCAAAGAAAATGCTTTCTTCCTGGTAATGTACATTTCAATTCTTAACAAGAGAGGGAAGTATATTTTAAAGCAGAAAAGCAAGTCTCTTTAGTCCTTCAGTGATTATACATTTAATGCTTAAGATGGGTCATGATGACCAGGACAGGAACAAACATTCCAATTCAAAAACACCTGTGGGAAAAAGAGAATAGATATGTGAAGAATTTTGCCTTTGAGAAACCAGAGACATATTTGAAAAAGTGCTTGAAAATCTTTGAGAAATCAGCTTATTCAGCCTGGTTGCAACTCTCAAGCTTCCTCTGAGGTCTTGCTCTCTTTTGAATTTTATCCTTCTTTTGACAGAAAAAAAACCAAGGTCTGCATTCTTATTAGTTGCTTATTTTATTGAAGAAGTCATACTTACATGCTCATTTTTCCCAGAGACCAAATCGCTGAATGAGATTTAGATAATATTTAAATGATAAACATTCAAAAACAAGAATGAAACTGTAAATACAGACCACTTGTTTCTAAGGCACAACTACTATCTCATTAACTAGACTGTTTCTGATAGACAAATATGTTTCAGTGGAAAGGTAAAACATTCTACACAGGAAATGATTGTTGTAAATCAAATCTGAAACCTGAACTATTTGCAAACCAGGAAGTACAGAATCTGTGTTCTCACCACTAGTTTAACTCTGCCCCTTTGTGTGTACAGGATGCATTGAAATGAGGCCAATAAACTTCATAGGAAACAAGGCAGGAATATATCACAAACTGCATTAAAATCATATTTAGGAAGAGGATATCCCTCTAAAATCAGTATAAACTTTATGCTCTGTGGTAAAAATCATACCCTAAGAATCAACCAGTACAACAGACCAAACGGTGAAAACGTGAGAAGTTACTCTACACCCATGTGATCCTTAGAATAACTCCCTGCTTTACCTCTATTACATTCTTAGTTAAGACTGTACTTACTAAAAAAGAAAACATATTTTTGACTTCAAATTCCAACTTATCAAAAGAATATTGGCTTTCTTCTAATATATTCACTACAGTTACTTTAAATACCAAACAACTCAAATTCTTATAAAGTCAATTGACTTTTTACAGCAAAAATATTAACAGTGTACTGAGGGGTTTGTGATATTGTAGAAATAAAATATACAACAATAATAGCACAAAGATGCAAGAGGGTTATGGAATTAAACTGTTAAGAGATTTGTAAATTATATGGGAAGTCATGTAGTATTAATTCAAAGTTGACTGTGTTAAGTTAAAGATGCATAGTATGATCCTTGGAGCAATCACTAAAAATCACATATATATATATATATATATATATATATATATATATATATATATATATATATATATATATATATATAGAGAGAGAGAGAGAGAGAGAGAGAGAGAGAGAGAGATGTCAAAACAAGGTCAATAGAAAAAATAGAATAGAATACTTAAAAAACTCTTAACAATCCAAAAGAAAGCAGAGATGAGGATCAAAAGATAAAACAACAACACAAACAGAAAGAATGACTAGAAGACATCTAGCAAAACGATAAATTAAACACAGTTCTATCAATAATTGTGCTAAATCTAAATATGCTAAAAATTCTATGTAGAAGGCAGTTTGTCAGACTAGATAAGCAATATTCAACCTCTGTTTATAAGAGATTCCCAATAAATACAAACACACAGATTGAATGGAAAATGACCTACCAGACAAGTTCTAAGCATGAATTTTGCCATATAGCACCACACAAAGTAGACTTCAAGGCAAGGTGTGTGTTACTGGAAGTAGAGAAGGTGATTTCATAGTGAAAAGAGGATCGATTCATCAAAAACATAAAGCAAGACTAAATGTGTACTCATATGGCAGAGCTTCAAAATACATGGAGTAAAAATTACAGAACTAAGAAAGAAATTAAAAAGTCCACAGTACTAACTGGAGATATCAACACCACATTCTGAATAATAAATAGAACACATAACCAAAAAAAAAAAATTCATATTGACTAAAAATTCTAACACCAAAAACACAATCATTTAGAACATTATACCCAACAACTATAGAATACATACTCTTTCCAAATACACATGAAACATTTATCAAAATAGGTATAAAGCATATCTTGATAAATATCAAAGGATTGAAATACCCAGTGTGTTATTCTTAACTTAAGAGAATTAAGTTAGGAATCAACAATGTAGTATATCCAGAAAATCACCAAATATTAGGAAATAACGCATCTACAAACAACTAATGGATTAAAGAAAGAAATTACAGGATGAATTAGAAAATTTCTTCTAATTAAATAATTGTTTATTGTAGATTTTATCTTTTTAATGTTAGACAATCATCATTTGCCCCAACAGCCATCTGAAGCTAATAGTCTTAATTTAAAAAATCACAAAGTTGTATAAATGTTCTCTTCCTTTTTGAAAACCTCGTTCATTTTCTCCCCACGAACAGGTCTGTCTGGAAAGCCTTGAACCACAACATAACCCACAACGTTAACTTTGGCTCATCAAAGAAGTGACACAGCTGTTGCAATAGGAGACGCCTTCTCTAGAAGTATGAAGCCAGTGATTAGTATATACAAATCAGCTTTGGCCAACATTGACCTTGGCTGAGGACAGCAGTCAATTGATACGACATTATTAGACTCATTATTTTAAATTTTATGATATATAACTCATATATATATATATGGTATATACCATATATATGATATATTTGCCAGAATACTGAGATGCATGACCTTGAAGTCCAGTTGCTTCATAAGTTTCTATGTCCAGTGATAATATTGATTTCCCACTTGGCAGCAGGGCAACAGTATCATCTTCATCAATATTTGTGTTGTAAGCTGGTGCAAGTCACAAATCTGGGAATTGGGGTTCTCCTCTGCTCTTGGCAGATCCTGGGTAAACCAGTAATTGACCTCACAGACGCCTCAACTTCCATAGCCTGTAAAGTAATATTGTGTCTCCCTGAGATGTCAGGGTTATGAATAGGCATGCAAAAGTTAAGGTTGTTTTTTTGGAAACTACTGATGTCAGTAAATTTTTGCTCTTCCCATTCCAGAACCAAAAAGTGCCCCAGTGCCCCTTGCAGCCTGCCCTGCTCTGGGTGTGAATTAAATAATTTTTAAACACATCAAAATTTATGCAGTGAAGCCAAAGCACAGCTTAGAGGTAAATTCATGGCTATAAATATTTACATTTAAAAAACTATAAAAAGAAGCTATAAAGAGAATAAAAATATCTTAAAAATAAGAAATTAAAAGCAAAGTTACAGGAGAAAAGAAATAATAAACATGAATGTAGAAATAAATAAAATGGAAAACAATGAAGCAAATCAATAAATTTCATATGAAAAGAATAGTGAAAGTTATAATCTCCTAGCTATATTCACTCTTCACCCCCCCCAAAAAAAATCCCACAAAACAAAGAGAGAGAATACAAATTACCAATATCAGGAAAAAAAAGGATACCTCACAACTAATCCCACAACCAATACAAAAAGAATAAATGAGTATTATGAATACCTTTGTGAAGTAAGTTCAACAACTTAAATGAAATGGGAAAATTTCCAAAACAAATACAAGAAAATTTTATAGCTCTGTTTATTAAAGAAATTGAATTTTTAATTAAAAATAATTCTAGAAAAATTGCCAGGCCCACATAGCATTACTGATCAATTCTATAAAATATTTAAGGAAGAAATAATACTTATCTTACACAAATTATTTTAGAAAATAGAGGAGAAAGAACATTCCTTAACTCTTTTTATGAGGTCGTGTATCAGTTACCAAAACCTGACAAAGACGTTACAGGAAAACAAAATTTTAGACCAGTCTCTCTCTTGAAGTTAGACTAGAAACTTCTCACTAAGTTACAAGTCAAATGCAGCAAAGTTAGCAAATGAACAATTCATTATCACCAAGTGGGTTTTACCCCAGGAATGCAAGGTTGGTTTAATATATGAAAAATCATTAAATGTAATTTACCACATTAATAAATATAGAAAAAAGAAAACATACTAAAATGTTTATATACACAATGAAAGTATGACAAAATTCAATACACATTCAGAATTACAACAACAAAACCTCTCAGCAAGGCAGGAATTGAAGAGAACTATCTTAATCCAATAGAACACATACATGTAATACCTATAAATGACATTATACATAGTACATGTATGTACTATATGATACATATACATTTGTATTATACATAATTGTGAAAGAATGGGAAGAGCAAATATGTAAATTTACTGACATTAGTAGATTCCCAACAATAGGCCCACCAACACCACTCTACAATAATGTTCCAGGTTGACAAGCTCCATCTACATGTTCAGGGATTTCAAGTACATTTTCATTTCCCCACTGTGAATCAGGAGCAAACAACCAATCATGAGCAGACATCTAAGGAAGGCCACTAAAGGTAGAGATCCAACAATAAAATAGAAAATAAAAGCAACCTAGAGATACAGAAAATAAAAAGGAAAACTTCAAACCAACTTTAACCTTAACATACTGAAGGGTGAGAGAATATCTTGCATCCACAAAATAAGAACAGGATGCATTAAAAATAAAAACAAGAAAAAAATCAGATAACAAAACATTGCTCTTGGTAATTGAAAACTTGACAGCAGAAATAAAAAATACTTGGAAGAGTTAAAAGATGAAGTTGAGAGACTCTTACAGAAAGTAGAGAAAAGAGACGGACAATAGGAGAGAAAAGGTAAGAAAATTTGAGAACCAGCCAAGGAGGCTTAACATTTGAATAAGAGTAGTTCTAGAAGGGAGGATATGTATAGGGAAGAAATCACCAAAAAATAATTCAAGAACATTTCAGAAAGTGAAGGACATGTCTTCACTTCTAGTCTCATGCTACAAACCCTAAGAGATACTATCCATTTTTTATGGTTTGTCTTCTATTGTCTTTATATGGCTCTTCAGCCCATACTTCTCTCTTATACGTCAAAATGCAATTTTATTGCTACCAGACGTCTTGCACTGGAGGCATAATTGTAAACCAAGGAGATATACATGGTACTTTAAAGAAAGCTGTGCAGAACATGTTAGAGGGCTTGAGTAGAGCTTCCAAAGAAGTGAGACTTGAATTGAACCTTGGAGGCTTGTATATTAGTTTCCCATTGCTGCTATAACAAATTACCACTAACTTAGAGGCTTGAAAACACAAATTTATTCTTATAGCTCTGGAGGGCAGAAATCCAAAATGGGCTAGCATCAAAGTGTCAGCAGGATTGTACATCTTCTGTAGGCTCTAAGGGAGAATCCATCTCCCTGCCTTTTCCAGCCTCTAGGATCTGCTGGCTTTCCTTGGCTCATGGCCCCCTTCCATCTTCAAAGTCAGAAATCACATTGTTCTGATCTCTGCATCTGTCAGTACATCTCTTTCTTTGACTCTGCTTCTCCTGTCCTCCTCTCTCACTAATAAGGACCCTTATGATTACAGAGGCCTATCAAAATTATCCAGAATAATCTTCCCATCTCAAGACAATGAATTTAACAACTGCAAAAGCCCTTTAGCCATGTCAAGTAAGTTAATAACACCTTCCAGGAATTGTGGGTATTATTCTGCTTATTACAGCTAGGTATAATTGGGAGAGCTAGAGAGGAATCATTTTCCATATCACAAAAAAAATGAATGCAATATGTTTCAGGGCAGTGAAGAAGCTGTCTGGCTGGTTTAGAGTCTTATGTTAGGAGGTACTGAGAGAATGGATAGCTGAGAGGTGCAGTGGGGAAACCATATTATGAAGACTCTTGGTTGCAGGGATCAGCATCTTTTGACTTTTCTGAAGTCAAAGGGAGAATTTTGAAATTTTTAAAGTATAGAATAAAGGGTTCTACAGCTGTACAGACTCTTAGGGGGAGTTCTGACACCATGCCCTGCCTTCAGGAATGTAAAGTGAGATGATGCCCATTTTGAAGATAAGACCACAAAAGTCCAGCTGTTGTCTTACCTGAGGCATGGATTTGGGGTATTAGCAAGCTGTCTCCTGTTACTTATTGAAAGGTAACTCTGCTTTGGGAGTGATAATACAAATTGTCTATGCATTACCTTGCAGAGTCATTGACTTATTAACTTTTGCTTTGGCCACATGGAGAAGAACTGGAATGTGTCTGAGCTCTACTGCCAACCAAAATTTTTTGAGTTACAGATGCCAATTTCAATATGGGTACCATGATAATCAATTAGCATATAATATTTTTACTTTCCATGAGAGGTAACATTGAACCTTTAAAATCCACCTGGATTCAAAGGGGATTTTTATAGACAAATTTAAAAGAATGCATGCTTGGTTATCAAACCTGAAAAGAATTTAATCCTTGTGAATATTCACAGCCTTCAACCTTACCTATCAATACCAAATTTCTTCTAAACCGTTTTACTCTTTGTAATTCTCTTTCTTATACCTACTTAAACACCCCATCCCGTATTTTCAGAATTCCTTATACCAACATATCTTATTAGGAAGGCCTGTATATCCGTGGCTATAGACAGATTTCATTTGGTAAAAATGGAATCAGAAATACAGGTTCTAAAGGAAACTGACACTTAACAGAAGACTACAAAAATCAGTATTTAGGAAAAGATAAGGAAGTTTAATATCCTTCTATAGTTATCCCTCTTGATGCCTCTTTTGGTGCCATATCATTTCAAAGTGAGATCTGAATAAAGACTACTTTCAGATTTTAAAATCCTTTCACCCCTAAATTTGTATACATGTATTGTGTTTAATATCTTAGAGATATCTGCCATTTTTAAAAGGTGCAACTTTTTTTTTAAACGTCTTTATTGGAGTATAATTGCTGTACAGCGGTGTGTTAGTTTCTGCTGTATAACAAAGTGAATCAGCTATACATATACATATATCCCCATATCTCTTCCCTCTTGTGTCTCCCTCCCACCCTCCCTAGTCCACCCCTCTAGGTGGTCACAAAGCACCGAGCTGATCTCCCTGTGCTATGCGGCTGCTTCCCACTAGCTATCTATTTTACGTTTGGTAGTGTATATATGTCCATGCCACTCTCTCAACTTTAACATCACTTATCAATATCACTCTTAGATCTAACAAGATTTTAATCCTCAGTATTATCAGAACACCTGAAGCAACTTATACCTCTTGGTTTCATAATAAGCACCATATCTATCATACCTTCTTTCATAAAACTACATTTTTTTTTCTTCAGAGTGATCTTACCCCTTGAAAATGTTACCTTTTGAGCACAGCCCAAGATACAATTTCTAAGATACCAGTATCATTATTGGAATAGCATAGTAATCTAGGGACTAGTATTGTTCATTGAAGGATTAGCGCCTCTGTCCTTTTTCCACTGTGAAAGTGTGGGAAAATTCCAGATTTTTAAAGTACGGTTTTGCCATATGCAGAAACTTTGGGGAGATTTTCATCCCTTGGTGTTTAATTGTTATACGTTTCAATCCAGGTGAAATGATATCTCTTCACTGTTGTGTGGCACATGAAAGAAGTTCAGCATGTAGAAACCTACATGTCTTTCATATCTTGAAATAAGAGATGAAGGACCATATTGTCCTTAGGTCCTTATGCTCCAATAGGCAAAATGTAGTAGCAGAAAAATACAGACCCACAGTTTTCAGCAGGGGTCATTTTTAATTAGCCCACGACAATGAATCCTCTTTATCCTACAGTTTAGACTTTTGACCACATCAGAGAGATTAGGAGCAGAGGAATGATGAGTGGCTCCCGGGGTGTATGCTCACTGCTCTACACATTACCCTTAATTATGGACTTTCTTTAATGGATAAGGGACAACTAACAATTGTGCTGTGACAATGGCTAGCAACGGGTGGTGTGACAGACCCAGAGTAGGGATGGGTCACGCATTGAGAAGAGTGATTAAATCACATCTTGCAGAGAATAGAATATCAGTGCATCAGTTCTGTCTCCAAATGTGCTGTCCCTTGATCTTGTGTAAAGGTAGCCAACAATAAAATTATTTTAAGATGACAATGATCACCTATAACATATATGAGATATTCAAACTTCGATGGAAACAGTTTTATTGTTGACACAAGTCAAGTGGAAATCCTTTGGAGATTATTTTCTGTATCACTTGAGGGGCTGAGTCCCCTTGGAGCAGTCAAGGGCATTGATTGACAGCTCTTGCCCCAGGGGGTAGATTTTACTATCGACAAATTATAGCTGAAGCTCAAGAGTTACCAGCTAGGTCTGTGTGGCTTGAGTCTACAAGGTGTCCTCGTGGACTGCCACAGGACTGGTTTATCAGCTCTTGAATCCAAGAGCTAAGAAGCTGGTAAATAGATGTGGGCAAAGTTGTAGAGAGTTGAGACCCATTGAGGGCAGCATTAGCAATCAGTGTGTTTTGGTAATGTCCCTGGCAGTGGGGCTCAAGGGCATCTTTCTTTTCTGTAAATGCTCATCTCACAGATATCTGCATGACTGTATTATCTCCAAGTTTTTGCTTAACCGTCACCTTTTCTTAATGGCTATCCTCTGTGAAAATTGCAATATGACTCCTTCTACCCCCTTCACCCTCCTTACCTTCTATGCTACACTATTTCCTGTTTTTTCATAGTACGTTTTACCTTCTTATGTACTGTATTATTTATTTATTTATTTTGTTTATTTTAAAATTGTTTGTCTCGATGATAAGCTTCAAAGAGCAGGGATTATCGTTTTTTTCAGTGCTAAAACCCCAGGACAGAGCCTTTTATATAATAGGTGTGCAACAAATGTTTCTTGAATGAATTAATGAAAAGAGCAGATTCTGATACACTTCAATAAAACTTTAAAATAATTGTAACCCAACATTATGCAACACACAGTTACATCAACCACACAAATTCCAGGGCCAATACGGAGTCTAGAATCATCAGAAAACTTAAATCTTGATAAAATCCTGCCACTGGAGGGCCCTAAGTAATAGAAAATCTCGACAAGCTACCCATTAATATTTTATCTGGTGCAAATTCCAAACTTTAACTTGTTGAAGAGCTCAAGCTCTTCAAAGTTATGGGCGGTGCATCTAGCAACTTCATGCATTTGTGATACATAGTTTTTAAATTAATATTTTATCCTTCAATTGAGTTTTTAAATTCTCCACTTCGAAGGCATAGTTTCTAAGAGAAAATTGTATTAGTACCAGGTCTTCTGATTGCTAATATAGTTAATATATTTACATCAATTACTAAGTTTAAATAACAAGCTTCAATGGAGGAAAATCCTTACTTACAAAATCCATGAAGATCAGTACGCTTCGGCTATCATGGGAGGTGAAGTTAATGAAAATTTAACTTTTCTGGGAATTCTGAGTTTGTATTGGCAGATTTTAGATTATTAAAGATTCTGTTGTATTTAGTTAAACATGTGTCAACAATTTCCAGCTCTTTCCTAAAAACTCATATATGTATTTAGATACGATATATGAACATACACACACCCATATATGTGTAATATACACATGTGCATGCATATTTAATATTAGGGATTTTATTGAGATTTAAGTTTTCTGATAATTCTAGACTCTGTATTGACCCTGGAATTTGTGTGGTTGATGTAATGAGATCATTTTTTTCCATGACTGAGCCTCCCTTTAAAGGGGATATTAAATGTAAAGCTTTAGAAGTGCTGTCTTTATATTTTTTCAAGAGTTTTAACAAATCTCTAATTCTATAATGGAAGTCTTTAAGACCCTTGACTCAGGAACCTCTCGCTTAGGAAAAAAAAGCAAAAGTCAAAGATTTTAAGTAGCAGAAGAAATGAGAAATTTTATCATAGCTTCCTGTGAGCCAGCCCAGGTTGGGTGAGTTGAGACAGGTGGTAGGACGGCCCCAAGTAAGCAGGTAAGGATCTGCATATTTCTGCTTATGCCCAGGATGCAGGAGACACATCACCAACAGAAAAGCCTTAGCTTCCAGGAGAGAAAAGAACATTACAAAGAAAGAAACCCTTTAGCTGTGCATGTACCCTCCAAGGTTGCAGGGGCACTTCTGTGGAGAGGAGCTTAGGGCCAGAATGGCAGGTTTCACCTCTGATGGCCCTGGGTACCGTTTCAAATCATTCATGCTGTTTTCCATGCCTGGGTATTTTCATATACCTCTCTTCACTTTGGGGTGCCTACATTATTGTAATCTTTTTGCTGGTGGAGGGTCTTGCCTTGATGTTGATGGCTGCTGACTGATCATTCCAGCTGAAGCCTATCTCTTAAAATAAGATAATGTTTCCTTTCAGCAATGAATTCTTTGTAGCATACAATGCTGTTTGACAGCATTTCACCCACAGAAGAACTTCTTCCAAAACTGGAGTTAATCCTCTCACACCCTCCTGTTGCTTTATCAACTAAGATTATGTAATATTCTAAATCCTTTGTTGTTATGTGACACATATATACAATGGAATATTACTCAGCCATAAAAAGAAACAAAATTGAGTTATTTGTAGTGAGATGGATGGACCTAGAGTCTGTCATACAGAGTGAAGTAAGTCAGAAAGAGAAAAACAAATACCGTATGCTAACACATATATATGGACTCT
>RJWK010062932.1:0-12683 GCA_004363435.1 Platanista minor | reverse complement strand
TTTTTATGGCTGAATAATATTTATATACATATATGTTTACATTACACATATAGAAATATATATGTATTTGCATTTCCATATATATATATATATATATATATATATATATATATATATATATATATTCTTACAGTTCCTTTAACCATTCATCCATCAATGGACACCTAGGTTTCCACATCTTGGCAATTGTAGATAATGCCACACTGAACACAAGGGTGCCAATATCTCTTCAAGGTAATGATTTCATTTCATTTAGGTATACATGCAGAGGTGCAGTTGCTGGGTCATATGTTAGTTCAATTTTAATTTTCTGAGGAACCTCCATGCTGTTTTCCATAGTGGCTGAACCAATTTACATTCCCACCTCCCTAGCACTTATCTCATCATTTTGGTAACAGCCATTTGTGTGGTTTTGATTTGCATTTCCCTGACCACCATTGATGTTGAGCACCTCTCCAAAGTTTTCTGGTCTTTATAGGAAAAGGAAACAGGAAGTAGGAAAGTCCCCAACCTTCATGGCAAAGGGAGTCCTTTATCTTTAATATTTTATAGCTCCCCAGGCAGTGAGAGACAGGCCCTCGCAACAGAAGGTTCATGTTTCAGGATTCAAGGCAGCCAGGAGTTTGCCTTCTTGCCAGGCTGATCAACCAGGTTGCAAGCAGACTCAGGATCTTCCGAATGAAATCAGTGCCCTGATGGAAAGGTTTCTTCTGGAAAACCCCAGAAGCTGGACTGGAGAATGACAGAATTACAGCTTTGGCGGGGGGGTGGGGGGGGCCTGGGTTCAAGCTCCAGTTCCACCTGAACTGATGCTGCAGCCTCTGAGAGCCTCCCTTCCTTCAGCTTTGACTGGGATGACACTGTGTGCCTCCTGGGGATTGCTTGAGAAAGAGTAGGTCAGGGGCTTTGCTGTGGCTGGCTCAATGCCAGTGTCAAAGAAGGGTGAAAAGTGACTACTGCTACCCTGATAGAAGTTCAGGATGTCCTGTCTCCTCAGCTCAGCTCCGTTCCCCTCGTGTGTGGTACGGGAAGGGGGCAACCCTTCCTCACCTCTCCTCCCAGTTCGCTGCAGGACTTCTATTAGGAGGACACTGCCGTACTGTCACTGCCCCCAGCTTGTTCCATCTCAGGGAGGAGGGACTTCTTAGAGGGGAGTCTGGGAGAGAGCAGCCATGCACAGCTCGGCCTTCTCTGGGACTTTACCTGGCTGCTGGAAGTGTGTGGGCTCAGCAGGTCTTGGGCAGCCCGTCACTGTTGGTGACTTGCAGTAGAAAGGCACTCAATGGAGGGTTGAGGTATTGGCGAGTTCCCTTGTCCACACCCCCAAGGTATGGTACCTGTTGGCCATTTGAATATCTTCTTTGGAAAAATGTCCATTCATGTCCTTTGCCTATTTTTCAATTGCATTATTTGCTTTTTTGCTATTGAGTTCTAAGAAGAGTTCCTCATATATTTTGGATATTAACCCCTTATCAGATATGTGGTTTGCAAATATTTTCTCCCATTCCATAGGCTGCCTTTTCATTTTGTTAATTTCTTTTGTTGTTCAAGAGAAGAGAAAAGCTTTTTAGTTTGATATTGTCCCATTTACTGATTTTTGCTTTTGTTGCCCGTGCTTTTGGTGTCATACTCATGAAATCACTGCCAAGATCAATATCAAGGAACTTTTCCCTTATGTTTCCTTCTAGGAGTTTTGTGGCTTCAGGTTTTATGTTTTAAGTCTTTAATCCATTGTGAGTTAGTTTTTTGTGAGTTGTTTAAAATAAGGGTCCAGTTTCATTTTTTTTGCATGGGAATATCCAGTTTTTGCAACACCATTTATTGAAGAGGCTATCTTTTCCCCATTAAGTATTCTTGAACCCCTTATCAAATATTAGTTGACTATATATGCATGCATTTTTTTCTGAGCTTGTGACGCTGCTCCCTTGGTCTGTGTGTCTGTTTTTACGCAAATACCATAGGGTTCTGATTACCATTATTTTATCAGAAAGTATGATGCTGCCAGCTTTGTTGGTCTTTCTCAGGATTGCTTTGGCTATTCAAAGTCTTCTGAGGCTCCATACAAATTTTAAGACTGTTTATTCTACTTTGTTTTAAAATGCCATTGGAACCTTGACAGGGATTGTACTGAGTCTATGAGTAGTATGGCTATTTTAATAATATTGATTCTTCCAATCTGTGAACCCATGATATATTTTCAGTTATTTATTCTTCAATTTCTTTCATCAATGTCTTATAGTTGTCAGTGTGCAGATCCTTTACCTCCTTGGTTAAGTTTGTTCCTAAGTGTTTTACTGTTTTTGATGCTATCATAAATAGGTGTATTGTCTTTCGTTCTTTTTCAAATAGTTTGTTCTTACTGTACAGAAATACAGTTGGTCTCTGTATGTTGATTTCATATTCTGTAACTTCACTGGATTCTAAGAGTTCTAACAGTTTTTTGGTGGAATCTTTAGGATTTTCTATATATGATGATGTCATCTGTAAACAGAAAATTCTGTTTCTCCCTTTCTGATTTAGATGCCTTTTATTTCTTTTTCTTACCTGATTACTCTGGCTGGGACTTCCATTACTATTTGAATAGGACTGGTGAAAATAGGCACCCTTGTCTTGTTACTGGTCTTAGAGGAAAAACATTCAACCTTTCACCTCTGAGTATGGTGTTATTAGCTGTGGGCTTGTCACATCAGCCTTTATTATGTTGAGGTACATTCCTTCTACACCCAGTTTGCTCAGAGTTTTTATCATGAATGGATGTTGAATTTTGTCAAATGTGCTTTCTGCATTGATTGAAATAATGATTTTATCTTTCATTCTATTAATGTGGCATATGACATTGTATATATTGAAATGCACATATTGAACTAAACTTGCATTCCAGGAGGGATGAATCCCACTTGACCATGATATATGATCTTTTTAATGTGTTGCTGAATTTGGTTTGCTAGTATTTTGTTGACAATTTTTGCATCGATATTAATCAGAGATATTGGCCTGTAGTATTCTTTTCTTGCTGGGTTCTTATTTGACTTCGTTATCAGGGTAATGCTGCCCTTGCAAATTGAGTTTGGGAGTGTTCCTTTCTTTTCAATTTTTGGGTAAAGTTTGAGGAGGATTAGCATTAATTCTTCTTTAAAGGTTTGGTATAACTCACCATGATACTATCTAGTCATGGGCTTCTTTTTGTTGAGAGCTTTTTGATTACTGATTCAATCTCCTTACTTGGTTTTGGTCTGTTCAAATTTTCTGTTTTTCATGATTCAGTCTTGGTAGGTTCTATGTTTCTAGGAATTTATCCAGTTCTTCTAGGTCATGCAATCTGTTGGTGTATAAATATTCACAGTAGTCTCTTATGATCCTTTGTATTTCTGTGGCATCCATTGTAACTCTCCTTTTTCATCTATAATGTCATTGATTTGGGTCCTCTTTTCTTCCTGGTTAAAGGCTTGTCTTTTGTTTAATCTTCTGAAAGAACTCTTAGTCTCATTAATCTTTTCTATTGTTTTCCTATTCTCTATTTCATCTATTTCTGCTTTCATCTATTATTTCCTTCCCTCTGCTAACACTGAGCTTAGCTTGTTCTTTATTTGGTCCATGAGGTGTAAAGTTAGGTTGTCTGAGTTCTTTTTTCTTGATGTATAAATTTACTGCTATAAAATTCCCTCTTAGAACTGTTTTTGATGCATCCCATAAATTTTGGTATGTTGTATTCCCATTTTCATTTGTCTCAAGATATTCTGTATTCCCCTTTTGATTTCTTTTCTGATCCACTGGTTATTCAGAAGTCTGTTAATTCCCATATATTTGTGAATTTTCCAGCTTTCCCCCTGCTACTGATTTCAAGTTTCATACGACCGTGGTCAGAATACACACCTGATATAATTTCTACCTTTCTGAATTTGTTGAGACTTGTTTTATGATCTAACACATCACCTAACCTAGAAAATGTTCCTTGTGCACTTAAGAATGTGTATTCTGCTCGAGTTGGATGGAATGTTCTGTGTATGCCTATTAAGTCATTTGATTCATAGTATTGTTCAAATCTGCTGTTCCCTTATTGGTTCTCTATCTGGATTATCTATCCACTCTTAAAATGGAGGTATTAAAGTCCACAACTATTATTTTATTGCTGTTTATTTCTCCTTTTAGTTCTGTTAGTGTTTGCTTTACATATTTAGGTGCTCCAATGTTGGCTACATAAGTATCTACAATTGTTATATCTTCCTGATGAATTAACCCCTTTATTATATAATTACCTTTTTTGCCTCTTTTAACCATTTCTAGCTTAAAGTCTATTTTGTCTGACATATGTATAACTAACCCTGCTTTCTTCTGGTTACCCTTTGCTTCAAATAACTTTTCCGTCCCTTTACTCTCAGTCCATTATACCTAAGGCTAAAAGCAAGTCTCTTGTGAGCAGCATATCACTGGATCTTCTTTTTCTATCCATTTAGCCACTCTAAGGCTTCTGATTGGACAAGTTAATCCATTTACATTTAGAGTAGTTATTGACAGATGAGTAATTGTCATTTTGTTCATTGTTTTCTGACTATTCAGAAGTAGTTCCTTTGTCCCTTGCTTCCTCTCTTGCTACCTTCCCTTGTGATTTGATGACTTTTTGTGGCAGTATTCTGTAATTCCTTTGTCAATCTTTTGTGTATCTGCTACACAAAACATCTTCCTGGTTACCATGAGTTTTATATAAAATATATTTATAAGAATAACAGTCTTGGGACTTCCCTGGTGGCGCAGTGGTTAAGAATCCGCCTGCCAATGCAGGGGACATGGGTTCGATCCCTGGTACGGGAAGATCCCACATGCCACAGAGCAACTAAGCCTGTGTGCCACAACTACTGAGCCTGTGCTCTAGAGCCCATGAGCCACAACTACTGAACCCACATGCCACAACTACTGAAGCCCACGCTTTTGGAGCCCATGCTCCACAATGAGAAGCCACCGCAACGAGAAGCCTGTGCCCCACAATGAAGAGTAGCCCCCACTCACCGCAACTAGAGAACGCCCGCATGCAGCAACAAAGACACAATGCAGCCAAAAAGAAATTTAATTAATTAATTAAAAAAATAAAAAGAATAACATTCTTAGAGCTGAAAGGAAATGAAAGATCCCCTAGTCTCAACAAAGAGGAAACTGAGACCTAGAGCAGAAGTGATATATTTAGGACTATAGTCCAACTCTCCTCAGTACTCATCATATGACTTCTCACTCTTCACCAGAGACCAAACAACATGGCAAGGGATCTCAGAGGTTGGCAATTCTTCTTTATCCCTCCATCGTGGCCCTGGTGGTTGCTCTCTCTATCCCTATGTGTATGATCTTGTTTTCTCAATAACCACTGGATATTTTCCACTTTGGGCTCAGCCCGATTATTTTCAAATTTTTTCTTATTCCTCCAGATTCATACCATCTAGGCAAACCAAATATAACATTTGACACAAGTGGGAAAGTAGAAGACAACAAAATACCCCAGGCCTGGACAGTCAGAAGAAGAATGAGGCACCTATCTTGGGCTCCTCAACGAACATGTAAATCCAGAAACCCTCTCCTTTGTGTTGCGTGGACACTACACAGGGCAGAGTCAGCCCCAGGCAAAGGTAAGAATCCTGAAGGGGAAGGGTCTGAGAAGTTTCCTTCTTGAAAATTCCTATTTCCAAGTAGAATATGAACAACGGAAGTCCATTTCTGCACCTCCCTTAGGCCTCATGAGCCATCAGCTACTTTGGAATGACAAATCCAGTGGTATACAGAGAGCTCTGGTTATCTCCATCATCCTATCCTCCTCCACCCACCCCAACCCTCCTTAAAGATACGGGACATTAAAAGGTGAGTCTGGGGCTTCCCTGGTGGCACAGTGGTTGACAGTCCACCTGCTGATGCAGCGGACGCGGGTTTGTGCCCCGGCCCGGGAAGATCCCGCATGCTGTGGAGCGGCTGGGCCCGTAAGCCATGGCTGCTGAGCCTGCGCGTCTGGAGCCTGTGCTCCGCAACGGAAGAGACCACAGCAGTGAGAGGCCCACGTACAGCAAAAAAAAAAAAAAAAAAAAAAAAAAGGTGAGTCTCTTTAATAACTCCTAAGGAAAGAACTTCCCTTCCACTTTTTTTTCTTTCTAGCAAAAGCAAGGCAAGAATAACTAAACTTCAAGGTAAGAAACATAACATATCCCCCCTCATTCTGCCCCAATCACAGGCATCTAAATAAGAAAGTACCACTAATTTTTGTTCACTCTGTATGAGAAAACCAAGTCAAACTGTAGCACTAAAATAGAAAGGCTAAGAGAGCTTGCTCATGAAGTTAGGGCAAGCAGATGAATAACATGTTTATAGGCTGGGAAGAGTTTACCTGATGATGACAGATAAGCACAAGTATGACAGTGACAAATGTGAAACACACAACCTCCTTCACACTTCTCACTCAACAAGAGAAAATTACACAACCTAGCTGGCCTTTCTTGGATGGTAAGACATGGGAATCAATTCATAATCATTGTAAGAATAATAACAATAATGGCAGCTACCAATTATTAAGAGCTTACCATTGTGCTAAGTACCTTCCATGCATGTTCTCTCCAAAGTTGGGTATTTGGTAGTGGCCTGAGCATGGCTGTCATAATTATTCGTGGGGCTTAGGCAGTTCATCAAAGCATAGACCAAGTGTTCATTTTAATCCATTCCCGAGACGTTCATACACACGTTGAAATTTGAGACCACTGGGTTATTAACACTGGTCCAAATCAAAGGTGATCTTTGTGCCTGCGATTCAGGAAGCATGGGTTTGTCCTTAGACTGGGAGCCATGAAGCAGTAGTTTTCCAGTGCATGTCTTTATCACTGGCAGCACCACGCCTAGGCCTGAGCTGGAGAAGACCCCTTCCCTGAGCCAGCTTCAGCCTTCTTTAGGCTGTGCCCACCCCCTCACAAAGCCTAGGAACACGCCAGACTACACCTTCTACCTTCTAAGATGCACTGTGGGCACCCAGAACACTGAAACTCTCTGAGCAAATGACCCAGAGCACACTTCTATGGACTGCACATCCCTGATCCACCCTACAAAAGTAAACCACTGTCCAACCTTAACCTGAGATATGGTTGTTTATGATGAGCTGAAGATGGATACGCAGTGTGGGCATGCAGGTGTATCCAGACATAGGTGCAAGAGGCTCGTTACAGAACAAGACAGAGCCAGGGCATACAGAAAGAAGGGGCATTGGCGTTGTTCCCAGGGCAGGCTATGTCCATGCTGCCATGTTCCAGCGTAAAACCCCAAGGAGGTGAAAAATTCTAAATTGAAATCTGGAACTTCAAGTCATTAATGAAAATATATTTTTCATAACAAGAAGATGACACATTTTATTTAGCATTTTTAGTTTGATTCATAAGTATTTAGACACATGGTATGTGGGCTTCCATTTGTACTCTCGCCCAAGAATCTAAACGTTAGGAATAAATCTGACCATTCCCAGTGTTTCTCCCCAAGGTTTAACCCTCCACGTTAATGCTTGCTTCCTGTTCAACACAGGTACGCCTCCCTTTAAGCAAACCCAATAGTTAAGTGTCCAGATTTCTACGAAAGAAACATTTGAGAGTAGGTGCTTCATTTACTAAAGGACTCCATTATTCAGCAAACTCCCTTGATGCGCTGGGTTGGACCAACTGATAAAAATTGATTACAAATACACACACACACACACACACACACACACACAAATTCATCTCTTCATATGGAAAGGGGTTAGAGAAAAAACCTAAATGATTTCCCCTTTACTATTAGCTGAGTTCACAGGTAATACTTAATCTAGAAGAATTAGAAAAAGCAGTAAACAAAAGGAATGGTATAAAATTCATCTCTTCTAGAACTTGATAAGATGAGCACTGTTGGCTTTTAGAAGTGCATATACTTCACATTTTTTTCCAATGTCATTATGTACGTGTGAAAATACAGAGATACAGGTAGTTAATTTCATAAGCATTGTAGCACAGGCACACCCCACCAAGTATCCAGCACAGCGTTTCTATGCTGGGAATGCTAATACAACATGTTAGGGGCAAGACTTCTGTACGCGGCTTCTATAGACAAGTGAAACTAGACTAAGCACAAAAGAAGGTAGACCTTATCACCTAGATTCCATTGTACTTTTCCCGGGGACCCCAGTGGGCTTTGCCGGCAGCACTATGGATGCTACGGATTTCCCCTTTCTCAGTGCCCTTGACTCAGAAGAGGGGAACTGGAACACCATAATAACATCTACTGTCACACTGTCTTCTGCTGGACTATGACACACAAGAGAAAGCCATGTGCCTGACAGGGTATTGGTGTTCCGGCCGGGTGTCAGGCCTGTGCCTCTGAGGTGGGAGAGACGAGTTCAGCACACTGGTCCGCCAGACACCTCCCAGCTCCACGTAATATCAAACAGCAGAAGCTCTCCCAGAGATCTCGATCTCAACGCTAAGACCCAGCTCCACTCAACGACCAGCAAGCTACCGTGCTACATACCCTATGCCAAACAACTAGCAAGGCAGGAATACAAACCCACCCTTTAGCAGAGAGGCTGCCTAAAAGCACAATAAGGTCACAGACACCACAAAACACACCACTGGATGTGGTCCTGCCCACCAGAAAGACAAGATCCAGCCTCATCCACCAGAACACAGGCACTAGGCCCCTCCACCAGGAAGCCTACACAACCCGCTGCACCAACCTTAGCCACTGGGGACAGACACCAAAAACAGTGGGAACTACGAACCTGCAGCCGGCAAAAAGGAGACCCCAAACACACTAAGTTAAGCAAAATGAGAAGACAGAGAAACACACAGCAGATGAAGGAGCAAGGTAAAAACCCACCAGACTAAACAAATGAAGTGGAATTAGGCAGTCTACCTGAAAAAGAATTCAGAGTAATGACAGTAAAGATGATCCAAAATTTGGAAACAGAATGGAGAAAATACAAGAAATGTTTAACAAGGACCTAGAAGAACTAAAGAGCAAACAAACAATGATGAAGAGCACAATAACTGAAATTTAAAATTCTCTAGAAGGAATCAATAGCAGAATAGCTGAGGCAGAAGAACGGATAAGTGACCTGGAAGATAAAATAGTGGAAATAGCTACTGCAGAGCAGAATAAAGAAAAAAGAATGAAAAGAACTGAGGACCATCTCAGAGACCTCTGGGACAACATTAAACGCATCAACATTCGAATTATAGGGGTCCCAGAAGAAGAAGAGAAAAAGAAAGGGACTGAGAAAATATTTGAAGAGATTATAGATGAAAACTTCCCTAATATGGGAAAGGAAAGAGTCAATCAAGTCCAGGAAGTGCAGAGAGTCCCATACAGGATAAATCCAAGGAGAAACACGCCAAGACACATATTGATCAAACTACCAAAAATTAAAGACAAAGAAAAAAATATTAAAAGCAGCAAAGGAAAAACAACAAACAACATACAAGGGAATCCCCAAGGTTAACAGCTGATCTTTCAGCAGAAACTCTGAAAGCCAGAAGGGAGTGGCAATACATATTTAAAGTGATGAAAGGGAAAAACCGACAACCAAGATTACTCTAGCCAGCAAGTATCTCATTCAGATGTGACAGAGAAATTAAAACCTTAACAGACAAGCAAAAGCTAAGAGAGTTCAGCACCACCAAACCAGCTTTACAACAAATGCAAAAGGAACTTCTCTAGGCAGGAAACACAGAAGGAAAAGACTTACAGTTAACAAACCCAAAACAATTAAGAAAATGGTAATAGGAACATACATATCGATAATCACCTTAAATGTAAATGGATTAAATGCTCCCACCAAAAGACACAGACTGGCTGAACGGATACAAAAACAAGACCCATATATACGCTGTCTACAAGAGATCCACCTCAGACTTAGGGACGCATACAGACTGAAAAGTGAGAGGATGGAAAAAGATATTCCATGGAAATGGAAATCGAAAGAAAGCTGGAATAGCAATTCTCATATCAGACAAAATAGACTTTAAAACAAAGACTATTAGAAGAGACAAAGACGGACACTACATAATGATTAAGAGATCAATCCAAGAAGAGGTCATAACAATTGCAAATATTTACACACCCAGCTTAGGAGCACCTCAATACATAAGGCAAATGCTAACAGCCATAAAAGGGGAAATCGACAGTAACACAATCATAGTACGGAACTTTAACACCCCACTTTCACCAAAGGACAGATCATCCAAAATGAAAATAAAGAAGGAAACACAAGCTTTAAATGATACATTAAACAAGACGGACTTAATTCATATGTATAGGACATTCCATCCGAAAACAAGAGAATACACATTCTTCTCAAGTGCTCATGGAACATTCTCCAGGACAGATCATATCCTTGGTCACAAATCAAGCCTTGGTAAATTTAAGAAAACTGAAATCGTATCAAGTATCTTTTCCGACGACAACACTATGAGACTAGGTATCAATTGCAGGAAAAAATCTGTAAAAAATACAAACACATGGAGGCTAAACAATACACTACTTAATAACGAAGTGATCACTGAAGAAATCAAAGGGGAAATCCAAATATACGTAGAAACAAATGACAGTAAAAACACAAAAATCCAAAACCTATGGGATGCAGCAAGAGCAGTTCTAAGAGGGAAGTTAATAGCAATACAATCCTACCTCAAGAAACAAGAAACGTCTCAAATAAACAACCTAAGGGCTTCCCTGGTGGCGCAGTGGTTGAGAGTCCGCCTGCCGATGCAGGGGACACGGGTTCGTGCCCCGGTCCGGGAAGATCCCACATGCCGCGGAGCGGCTGGGCCCGTGAGCCGTGGCCGCTGAGCCTGCGCGTCCAGGGCCTGTGCTCCACAATGGGAGAGGCCACAACAGTGAGAGGCCCGCGTACGCAAAAAAAAAAAAACAACAACCTAATCTTACACCTAAAGCAATTAGAGAAAGAAGAAGAACAACAAAAATTCAAAGTTAGCAGAAGGAAAGAAATCATAAAGATCAGTTCAGAAATAAATGAAAAAGGAAGGAAGGAAACTACAGCAAAGATCAATAAAACTAAAAGCTGGTTCTTTGAGAAGTTAAACAAAATTGATAAACCAATAGCCAGACCCATCAAGAAAAAAAGGAAGAGGACTTGAATCAATAGAATTAGAAATGAAAAAGAAGTAACAACTGACACTGCAGAAATACAAAGGATCATGAGAGATTACTACAAGCAACTGTGTGCCAATAAAATGGACAACCTGGAGGAAATGGACAAATTCTTAGAAAAGCACAACCTTCTGAGACTGAACCAGGATGATACAGAAAATATAAACAGACCAATCACAAGCACGGAAATTGAGACTGTGATTAAAAATCTTCCAACAAACAAAAGCCCTGGACCAGATGGCTTCACAGGCGAATTCCAGCAGACATTTAGAGAAGAGTTAACACCTATCCTTCTCAAACTCTTCCAAGATATAGCGGAGGGAGGAAAACTCCAGAACTCATTCTACGAGGCCACCATCACCCTGATGCCAAAAGCAGACAAAGATGTCACAAAGAAAGAAAACTACAGGTCAGCATCACTGATGAACACAGATGCAAAAATCCTCAACAAAATACTAGCAAACAGAATCCAACAGCACATTAAAAGGATCCTACACCATGATCAAGTGGGGTTTATCCCAGGAATCCAAGGATTCTTCAATATACACAAATCAATCAATGTGATACACAATATTAACAAACTGAAGGAGAAAAGCCATATGATCATCTCAATAGATGCAGAAAAAGCTTTTGACAAAATTCAACACCCATTTATGATAAAAACTCTCCACAATGTAGACACAGAGGGAACTTACCTCAACATAGTGAGGCCGTATATGACAAACCGACACCCAACATCATTCTCAATGGTGAAAAACTGAAAGCATTTCCTCTAAGAACAGGAACAAGACAAGGTTGTCCACCCTCACCACTATTATTCAACATAGTTTTGGAAGTCTGAGCCACAGCAATCAGAGAAGAAGAAGGAATCCAAATCGGAAGTTAAGTTGTCACTGTTTGCAGATGACATGATACTATCTATACACAGAGAATCCTAAAGATGCTACCAGAAAACTACTAGAGCTAATGAATGAATTTGGTAAAGTAGCAGGATATAAAATTAATGCACAGAAATCTCCTGCATTCCTATACACTAATGATGAGAAATCTGAAAGAAAAATTAAGGAAACACCCCCATTTACCACTGCAACAAAAAGAATACCTAGGAATGAACCTACCTAAGGAGACAAAAGACCTGTATGCAGAAAACTATAAAACACTGATGAAAGAAATTAAAGACGACACAAACAGATGGAGAGATATACCATGTTCTTGGACTGGAAGAATCAACACTGTGAAAATGACTCTACTACCCAAAGCAATCTACAGATTCAATGCAATCCCTATCAAACTACCACTGGCATTTTTCACAGAACTAGAACAAAAAATTTCACAATTTGTACGGAAACACAAAAGACCCCCAATAGCCAAAGCTATCTAGAGAAAGAAAAACAGAGCTGGAGGATTCATTCAGACTATACTACAAAGCTATAGTAATCAAGACAGTATGGTACTGGCACAAAAACAGAAATATAATAAAGCAGAGACTGACACCATTGTAAAGCAATTATACTCCAATAAATATGTTAAAAAAA
>RJWK010062931.1:0-12683 GCA_004363435.1 Platanista minor | reverse complement strand
CCGCAAAAAAAAAAAAAAAAAAATGAGTAAATAGATGATTTCTCAGTAGGAACAGTAGAATTGGAAAGACAGAAGATAATTCAGTGATGACATCCTCGCGGGGACTTCCCTGGTGGCGCAGTGGATAAGACTCCGCACTCCCAGTGCAGGGGGCCCACGTTCGATTCCTGGTCAGGGAACTGGATCCCACATGCATGCCGCAACTAAGAAGCCCGCCTGCCGCAACTAAGGAGCCCGCCTTTCTGCAACTAACACCCAGTGCAACCAAGTAAATAAATATTTTTTTAAAAATGATATCCTCACTGTGCTGAAAGAAAATAACTGCCAACTCTGAATTTTACCCAACTAAAATAACTTTTAAAAATGAAGCTGAAATAGATATTTCAGGTGAACAAATAAAAAGAGAAAGAAGGACTTCCCTGGCGGTCCAGTGGTTAAGACTCCACGCTTCCACTGCAGGGGGCATGGGTTAGATCCCTGGTTGAGGAACTAAGATCCCACATGGCGCAGGCAAAAAAAGAAAAAAAAAAAAATAGGAAAGAATTTGCCCCAGGAAACTGATTTCTGAAGGGTATATAGGCAAACAAAAACGATCCCTGATGGAAAGCCAGAGATAAAGGAAGCAATAAAGATTAACAAAAGTTATATATGCACATAGCAATAGTTTCACTCCTAGGTATATACCCAATAGCATTGAGTACTTAATGTTCACCAAAAAAACATTATAAAAAACGTTGACAAAAGTGTCAACTTAAAACTACTCAAGGGGCTTCCCTGGTGGTGCAGTGGTTGAGAATCTGCCTGCCAATGCAGGGGACATGGGTTCGAGCCCTGGTCTGGGAAGATCCCACATGCCGCGGAGCAGCTGGAGCCACAACTACTGAGCCTGCGCGTCTGGAGCCCGTGCCCCGCAACAAGAGAGGCCGCGATAGTGAGAGGCCCGCGCACCGCAATGAATAGTGGCCCCTGCTCACCGCAACTAGAGAAAGCCCTCGCACAGAAACGAAGACCCAGCACAGCCAAAAATAAAGTTTAAACTGTTGATTCATTCATGTAGTTAAAACAGAACAAAACAAAACAAAAAAAAACTACTCAATACCTGTCAACAGTAGATTGGATAAATAAATTGTATAGTCACATATGTCTTAGAGCCATATAACAGTGTAGGTAATATGCAATAGTATAAGTGAATCTCAAAAACAATAATAAAGAAAACTAGCCAGGCATAAAAACTACACGATATATGTTGAAGTATGTAATAGGGAAAATGAATCTGTTTTAGAAATCAGGGTAGTTAGTGAGGTAAGTGTTGGCCAGGATGTGGAGAAAAGGGAAGACTTACACGCTTTCGGTTGGAATGTAAATTGGTGCAGCTACTATAGAAAACAGTATGGAAGTCCCTGAAAAAATTAAAAATAGAACTACCATATGATCCAGCAATCCCACTTCTGGGTATATATCCAAAGGAAATGAAAACAGGATCTTGAAGAGGTATCTGCACTCCCATGGTCATTGCAGCATTATTTATGATAGTCAAGATATGGAAATAACCTAAGTGTCCATCAGTGGACTAGATAAAGAAGATATGCCATATACATATATATATATATATATACACACACACGCACACATATATGGAATATTATTCCTCTGTAAAGAAGGAAATCTTGCCATTTACCACAACATGGATGGACCTTGAGGGTATTATGCTAAGTGAAATGTCAGAAGAAAACGAATATTGTTTGATATCACTTGTACATAGAACCTAAATAAAAAGGCCAGACTCAGAAACAGAGATCAGAATGGTAGTTACGAGGGAGTGTGGGGATGGGAGAAATGGGGAAATGTTGGTCAAGGGTACAAACTTCTAGTTATAAGTTGAATAAGTTCTGGAGATCCAATGTACATCATGGTGATTATAGTTAATAATACTATATTATATACTTGAAGGTTGCCAAGAGAATAGATTTTAAATGTCCTCATCACAAAAAAAGAAATGATAATCATGTGATATGATGGGGGTTTAGCTAATGCTATGGTGGTATGGTAATCGTTTTGCAATGTGTAAGTGCATTAAATCAACACATGGCACACCTTACGTTACACATTGTTATATGTCAATTATATCTCAATAAAGCTGGGGAAAAAATCAGGGTAGTAGTTACCCTGTGGGGGTGCCTAGGGTTGGCTAGGTGCCTGGGGGGACTGCTGGGTGCTGGGGTGTTTTGGTTCTTGATCTGAGTGTGGGTATCATAGCTGTATTGTGTTTGAAAATTCACCATGGTGTGCACTTCTGTGTACTTTTCTGCATGTCCATTATACTTTAAAAGGTTTTTTTAAGTGAAAATATTGGTAAATCTCAGTGAATATTGAATGTATAAAATAATAATATCTTGTGTTTATAGCTAGGAAGAAATGTAAAGGAGTTAGGCCACGTAAGGTATCAATCTACAGAAAGTCAGAATTAAAGTATTTACGTTTTAGGTTCTGAAGAGGTGATCTCTTCTGCTCCGTAAAACCACTTTCATAAGCAATTTTGAAATTACAAGGGAGAAATCTAAGTAAATTTTAAAGGAATTTCAGTTATAATTTGGGAATATTTTAAGTAGATCAAAAATTAGTTATGTTGAGTTTTTCAGTAAAAGTACCTTTTAAAAATATTCTGAGACCTGTGGTCTGTTTTGATGCTTTCCATATTGCTTGATCTATTACTAAACACTACTCAGTTTGGCAGTATCCCTTGAGAAGTATATGGCACTTAACGTGTATTGTTCCCTAGAGGAATCAGGAAAGAAAGAAAAGGTGCAAATTTCCTCTTGGGACAAAATGGAAAATTAATTGAAGAGGGAACAGTCTATAATTTAAGCTATTGTTAACATTGGGAGAATATCATAATATGTAATTTTCATTTTTGTTGATTATGTCTTCTTAGTTTAAATACCAGTTATCACCATCAGAGTTCATGCTCTTTATGCAGCAGCTTTATATACCCTGTATTTGTATCTTCATCTGGTTGGTTTATAGACAATGATGTAAGCTTAAAGCATATAATTTTTTTTATGCAGTATCCTCTTTCTCTCTCTTTACTTGCTTCAGACTCATCGTCAGTTAGCTTTTGAATTCCATACTAAGATTTTGAAAGAAGTACTCCAACAAAAAATGAATTGTATTTTTGTTATAGTGATTCTGCTGCATGGATTACCAGCACTCTATCTCCATGCTTGGATAAACTCCATCAAAAGCACATTATCCTCCTACTTCTGTGGCCAGCTGCCTAATTGTATCTGCTGTAACCACACGCTGTTGGAACATGATACCAATGAAGAAGAGAAATGATAAATTACCCCCTTCAGGTGATTGTGATAATGATAATTTTTAATTTCCTTCTTCATCATAAGGTGTAGTCTGATCTTATTTCATTGGCTGCCATCCTGTTACATACACACATGATATGTCCGCTTTAAAGAAGTACTCATCACACCAAAATACATGAGAAAGTAATTCGTTTTTATTCCATGTCATTGTTCTTCAAACGAGCATGTATAAAACGAACTGCATCTACCTTTGTATGTATGGGATGAAAAAGCAAAACGTGGCTTAAAACAGATTTTCAAATGATTCAATTTACAAATGCTGTGTTATGTTTTTCCTTTTTGTGAAATCCACAAAGCAGAAACAAAACAGCTCATTGTGAAACTCTGTTCTGATACTTAGGAATATTTAAGATGCACAATAAAGCTACTTGTCTGTATTATTTTCCTGTGTACTTCAAAGTAATTATGGAAGATTCTCACCAAATTACAAGCGTGATCAAACTATCCCAGAAATTTACTGTATATTTTTCTTTCATTCTGTTTCCTTCTGTCATCCTCACTGTTGTTCGTAATTACCACTCATTCTTTCTCTCAGTCTAAGTGACTTTTATAACTAAAATTTTTCTGACTGTGGTGTGTGGTGTAAGTCAGGGAAATTTATTTCATTGTGACCTTGCCTTTGCAGATTAACCCAGCTCCTATAGATAATTGATTTCAATGCTTATTTTTCTCCTTAGCATTCCCTTTGCCCCTGACTAGAGATATGTATGGAACAAAAGGGACATTTATTCTGTGGTCAGGCCTTCAAACCTATCTGATCTTTTTCAAGCACATGTCAAGTTGTGCTGCAGTTGTTTATTACCATTGCCTATTAGTCATCATTTTCAATTTCCTGTGGTGGTTGTTTATTCTTATATTTGAATGACTTCCACAGACAGAATGTAAGTTCACTGAAATTAACATTTAAAACACCTAGAGATAGCCTGTCAAAGTGATGGTAACAAGGAGGTGAAACTATAATTGAAAGATAGTTGTATGTTTATATTCTGCAGCAAAATGAATAGTTTTGTCCCCAAATCAGCTGACATATTTGATTGTTTATAGTGGCCTTGCGGAAATAAAAACACTGATCATAGTTCCACTAGTTTATATGACTATGTTTCAAGTTTAAGGTTTTTTCCTCTTTTTTTCTAATATCTATTTTAATTATCAAGGATCATTTATACAGGGGGGGAAAAAAAAAAGGAAGCCCTTTCCCTAACGTGGCATTTTAGGCCTTGCTTGTGTTTGAGAGTAAATACCATTTTAAACCCAGAAAATGCCTTTGGTTTTTCAGAGCAAGCATCTTCCACTTTCTCAGTTAAGTGAATGTTACCTCTCTGATGAGTACGTTATCTGCATGCAATTTTAAATCCCAGGTGAATTTCTTTCTGACTTCTCCTCATGCTTCTGATTAATGTTTGCTGTGGAACTGATTTTAATACTACCCTCAACCAAACATCATTAGGAGGGTAGATCTGCATGAGGAGTTGGAGATACTGTAACGCACTTCAGAGGGAACTATAAAGTAGCTGTCTTTCATTTTTATTTTTCTTTCTTATTTATTTGTCTTCAGGTTTATAAACTGTTTTTTGGTTACCCCCAAACTACTCAATATTTCACTGTAGTGTTTTTTGTTTGTTTTTTTGCAGTACACGCACCTCTCACTGTTGTGGCCTCTCCCGTTGCGGAGCACAGGCTCCGGATGCGCAGGCCCAGCAGCCATGGCTCATGGGCCCAGCCACTCCGTGGCATGTGGGATCTTCCCGGACCGGGGCACGAACCCGTGTCCCCTGCATCGGCAGGCGGACTCTCAACCACTGCGCCACCAGGGAAGCCCTCACTGTAGTTTTGGGTATCTGGGCAAGCGTTAATTTCTTTTTTGATTTTTAACCAAATTTCATAGATAGTTGGATTTGGGGATTGGAAGACAGTTCTAAAATATCTTTGTATTCTCAGATCTTTTTATTTTTAATATTGTTGTAAACTTGTGTATCAGCTTCTCCTCTTCGTTAAGACCTATATTCTATAATTATAATTCTGCAATGTTCTACTATATTAACATTAACAAACAGTCTTTTTTATCAGAGTTAAATATATGACATATCACTTAGTATATTTTATATATATTTCAGACTCCGGTCACATTTTCTGATAATGTTGTAAGAGCTTTTTTTTAAACCTGAATTTGTTGTTTTCACGAAAGCTTTTATTAGCTAACTAGGGTTTTTTTTTCCCCTCCGCTTTCTTTTTTGGTAACATAGCGTATAAGGAATACATAAAAACATATGTATAACTTAAAGAATAGTTACAAGGTAACTCTCTCCCCATGAAACCCACTTACTAAAATCTTTAAAAGTCTTCTTAATCGGGGCTTCCCTGGTGGCGTAGTGGTTGAGAGTCCGCCTGCCGATGCAGGGGATGCAGGTTTGTGCCCCGGTCCAGGAAGATCCCACATGCCGTGGAGTGGCTGGGCCCGTTAGCCATGGCCACTGAGCCTGTGCGTCCGGAGCCTGTGCTCCGCAACGGGAGAGGCCACAACAGTGAGAGGCCCACGTACCACCACCCCCCCCCAAAAAAATCTTCTTAATGTTTTCATATAGTTTCAGTAGTTTTTATTACTGCTACTATTCTGTTTACACCTTTTCTCCTTTACCTGCTACTTTCCCTTAATTTGCTTTTGCTAATCTCTTCTTTGAGAAGAAAAATAGTTATTGAAAATGTTCTTTTTGTAGAATTACTAGTTGGGGAAACTTGTCATTTTTCTTCAAATTCATTTAGTTCCTACTATATATTAGAAACTGCCCTAACCCGTGGGATGTAGAGATGAGTGATTTTTGAGAGTCATTAAGGGAAACGTACAAAGGTAATAGTTGAATTGAATTCCTCTCTATGCAGTACTATGGATTATTTAACTCAAGTATTATTAAAACTAACTTACTGGGCTTCCCTGGTGGCGCAGTGGTTGAGAGTCCGCCTGCCGATGCAGGGGACGTGGGTTCGTGCCCCAATCCGGGAGGATCCCACATGCCGCGGAGCTGCTGGGCCTGCGGGCCATGGCCGCTGAGCCTGCATGTCTGGAGCCTGTGCTCCGCAACGGGAGAGGACACAACAGTGAGAGGCCCACGTACAGAAAAAAAAAAAAAAAAAAAAATTATCACAGAAGTTGTTCATATTTATGGGAAATGTAAATTATATATAAGCATAAAGAATACGAATATTGCACATCTATCATCCACTTTCAGTAGCTTGGTGAAATCTTTCCATATAGATGTATATATTCACATTTGTGTAACACAGAATAAGTGCCCATAATAAATATATATTCTTTTCACCTAACAGTATATCACAACTGTTTTTCCAAATCAGTAAATATTTGTCTACAGGATTACTTTTGATGGCCAAATGGTATTCTTTTATTTGTAGATTTTATGCTTTATTAAATGATCACCTGTTGTTGAAAATGTGGGCTAAAATTGACATGTTTAAATCTTTGCAAGCATACTTAATTTTTGGAAGTTTTTAATTACTGGATCAATGAGTATGTACATTGTATGAATCTTAATTGTGTGCATGAAAACAGAAAAGTGCAGAAATCATAAGTATAGTTTGGTAAAATTGCACAAAGTGATTACCCCACCATCTACCCAGCATTCAACTTAAGAAACAGAGTATTATTACCAGCAACCCAGGAGCCTATCACGTAACCCCTTTCAGTTTCTACCCATATTGCAAGGATAACTACTATTCTGACTTGTAACACTAAATTAGTTTTTCTGTCTTTGAATTTCCTGTATATAAATTGAATCATATCGTGTGTACTATTTTGTGTCTGACTTATTTTTAATACAAATGTTTTATCTTTTAATATGTATTACTTAATTCACCTAGAAAGGTTATTCCAGTTTACTTTGCCAGCATGAATGCTCCTTTCCCCACTAATTGTAGATATTATCATTTAAAAAATCCTTTCCTCAACATGATCAAGGAAAATTGTATCATGTTGTCTTAATTTACTTGTTTTTTTCTAAGTAGGTGAAACAGTTTCTTTAACATGTTTATTAATCATTTGATTTTTCTTTTGTAAATTTCCTGCTTTTCTTTTGTTAGTTTCTTTTGATGTATTGCTTTCTTATTAATTTGTAGTAGCTTAATGTACAAAGGACAGTGAGCCTTTGTTACCTATATTGTAAATACTCTCAGATCTGTTATTATTCATCTTTTAATTTTGATACTACAATTTAAATTTTTCTTTATTAAGTTTCTGCCTTGCTTATGATACTTAAAAATAAGCCTTCTTTATTTCCAGATTTTATAAACACTTGTATATACTGGTGGGATTTCATTCTTCCTCCCTCCTACCCCTCCACCCCCTACACTGATCTTTGTGCATACATGTGCATACATTGAAAACCCCACCAGATGATGTTATAATTTTTGCATTAAAAAATCATAGGTATCTTAAAGGAATTCAGAGGGGAAACATAGTGTTTTATATTTACCCAACTATTTATCGTTCTTCTCTCATTTTTGATGTTTCAGGTTTCCTTCCAGTATTATTGCCCATCAGCCTGAAGAACTTCCTTTAAAATGTCTTCTAAAAAGCCTGTTGGCAATGGATTCTTTTAATACTCCTTCACTTGAAAATTCATTTATTTTATCTTCATTCGTAAAGGATGTTTTTCCTGGATACAGAATTTTGAAAGGTTTTTTTTTTTTTTTGGTTTTGTTTGCTTGTTTTGTTCCAATATCTTTTTCTTTTCCATCTGGACCTCCTATTACATGTATGTTAGCTCCACAGGTTCCTGAGGCTCTGGGCATTTTTTTTCAATCTTTTCCCCTTGTTTTTTAAAATTAGATAATTTCTGTCGATCTAACTTCAGATTCACTGACCTTGTCCCCCTCTATCATCTCCATTCTGCAATTCAGCAATTCAGCTCAGGAAGTTTTTTGTTTCAGTTATTGTGTTTTTCAGTTCTGAAATTTCCATTTGGTTCTCTTTTCATAGTTTCTATTTCTCTACTGAGAATTCCTATCTTTTGATTCATTTCAGTGTGTTTCTTTTACGTCATTGCTATTAACTTATACCAGCACAGTTATTTGCTTTAAGTCTTTGATTGTAACAGCATCTGGGTCATCTCAGCATTGGCATCTGTTGATTGTCTTTTCTCTTGAGAGTTGGTTACATTTTCCTGGACTTTGTATGTTGAGTAATATTGGATTGTATCCTGGATATTGTGGACTTAGTTGGGTTATAATCATCTGGACAGTGTTGATGTTTGTTGTTAACAGGCAGTCCATCCAAAGTCAAAATATAAGTTCTGTCAGCAGTGTCTTGGCAGACAATGGTTCAAATCTCATTTCCATTCTCTAAGAGTTTGCTATACTGTTTTGGGTCTCCTGCACATACACAGTTTAGGTATTGGTCTGAGACTTATACAGGTTTTTCAGTTTGACAGAATTATATAGTAATTTGATTCTCTCTTGGTATCTAAAGTATAATGAACCTCAAGGTTAAATATTGAATTTGGAGAGGAGTTGAGGAAGATGGCGGAAGAGTAAGAGGCGGAGATAACCTTCCTCCCCACAGATACATCAGAAATACATCTACACGTGGAACTGCTCCTATAGAACACCTACTGAACGCTGGCAGAAGACCTCAGACCTTCCAAAAGGCAAGAAACCTGGGTAGGGCAAAAGAAAAAAGAAAAAACAGAGACAAAAGAACAGGGACGGGACCTGCACCAGTGGGAGGGAGCTGTGAAGGAGGAAAGGTTTCCGCACACTAGGAAGCCCCTTCGCGGGCAGAGACTGCGGGTGGCGGAGGGGGGAGCTTCGAGGCCGCGGAGGAGAGCGCAGCAACAGGGGCGCGGAGGGCAAAGCGGAGAGATTCCCGCACAGAGGATCGCTGCTGACCGGCACTCACCAGCCCGAGAGGCTTGTCGGCTCCCCCGCCGAGGCGGGCGGGGCTGGGAGCTGAGGCTCGGGCTTCGGTCGGAGCGCAGGGAGAGGATTGGGGTTGGCAGCGTGAACACAGCCTGCAGGGGGTTAGTGCACCACGGCTAGCCGGCAGGGAGTCCGGGGAAAAGTCTGGACCTGCCAAGAGGCAAGAGACCAGTGTTTCGTGGTGCACGAGGAAGAGGATTCCTTCCCCGTCTGCCCACAGAAGGCAGAGCACCACCTAAGTGAGCTCTAGAGACGGGCGCGAGCCGCGGCTACCAGCGCGGACCCCAGAGACGGGCATGAGACGCTAAGGCTGCTGCTGCCGCCACCAAGAAGCCTGTGTGCAAACACAGGTCACTCTCTACACCTCCCCTCCCGGAGCCTGTGCAGCCCGCCACTGCCAGGGTCCCGGGATCCAGGGACGGCTTCCCCGGGAGAACGCACAGCGCGCCTCCGGCTGGTGCAACGTCCCGCTGGCCTCTGCCGCCGCAGGCTCGCCCCGCATCCGTACCCCTCCCTCCCCCCTGGCCTGAGTGAGCCAGAGCCCCCGAATCAGCTGCTCCTTGAACCCCGTCCTGTCTGAGTGAAGAACAGACGCCCTCAGGCGACCTACACGCAGAGGCGAGTCCAAATCCAAAGCTGAGCCCCGGGAGCTGTGCGAACAAAGAAGAGAAAGGGAAATCTCTCCCAGCAGCCTCAGGAGCAGCGGATTAAATCCCCACAATCAACTTGATGTACCCTGCCTCTGTGGAATACCTGAATAGACAACAAATCATCCCAAATTGAGGAGGTGAACTTTGGGAGCAACAATATATATATATATATTTTTTTTTTTCCCTTTTTCTCTTTTTGTGAGTGTGTATGTGTATGCTTCTGTGTGAGATTTTGTCTGTAAAGCTTTGCTTTCACCATTTGTCCTAGGGTTCTGTCCATCCTTTTTTTGTTTTTCTTTTTTTACTTAAAAAAATTTTTTTTTCTTAGTAATTATTTTTTATTTTAATAACTTTATTTTATTTTATCTTACTTTATTTTATCTTCTTTCTTTCTTTCTTTTCTTTTTACTTTTTCTCCCTTGTATACTGAGCTGTGTGGAGGACAAGTCTCTTGGTGCTCCAGCCAGGCGTCAGGTCTTTGCCACTGAGGTGGGAGAGCCAAGTTCAGGACACTGGTCCACAAGAGACCTCCCAGCTCCACGTAATATCAAACGGCAAAAATCTCCCAGAGATCTCCATCTCAATGCCAAGACCCAGCTTAACTCAACGTCCAGCAAGCTACAGTGCTGGACACCCAATGCCAAACAACTAGCAAGACAGGAACACAGCCCCATCCATTAGCAGAGAGGCTGCCTAAAATCATAATAAGGCCACAGACACCCCAAAACACACCACCAGATGTGGACCTGCCCACCAGAAAGACAAGATCCAGCCTCATCCACCAGAACATAGGCACTAGTCCCCTCCACCTGGAAGCCTACACAACCCACTGAACCAACCTTTTGGGGGCAGACACCAAAAACAACGGCAACTACAAACCTGCAGCCTGCAAAAAGGAGACCCCAAACACAGTAAGATAAGCAAAATGAGAAGACAGAAAAACACACAGCAGGTGAAGGAGCAAGGTTAAAACCCACCAGACCTAACAAATGAAGAGGAAATAGGCAGTCTACCTGAAAAAGAATTGAGAATAATCATAGTAAAGATCATCCAAAATCTTGGAAATAGAATAGAGAAAATGCAAGAAACATTTAGCAAGAACCTGGAAGAACTAAAGAGGAAACAAGCAATGATGAAAAACACAATAAATGAAATATTGGATTTGGTTTAGGCCCAGTCCACATTAACCCTACGGATCAATACAACTCCACATTCTTAACAAAAGCAGGAAAGTACAGTAATTAGCTTTATAGTGATTTTTCAGTAATCAGTTTCCAGCTTTTAAGACTTTATAAGCTTTATTTAATGTCAGTTTTAAAATAGATTAAGTCAAGCCTGTCCCACTAGTGAAAGAAAAAGGAATGGTATCATTTAAATTTTAAACAAAAATAAGTGAAAATAATTTATTTGTTTGAACATGTTAATTTCTTCTAGAAGCCTTTTTGCAAACTGTTAGAGTAAACCTGAGTGTTACGTTGGAGTTTCTTCTTTGGGTATTTGCCTACACATAACGTTTAATTTGAATAGTCTTGTTTTTATTTTCAGGAAAAAAATACGTAATATTTTAAAATTTCATTTATCTCATCACAAAAATAATCATAGTACTTTGCTTTAAAATTGGATGAACAAGATCAGAAGAAATTAAATGAGCTGGCTTCATATAAAAGAGTATGTTTTAGTTATTTATTGCTGTGTTAGCAAACCACTCCAAAACTTAGCGCCTTGAAGTCAAAAATCACGTAGGTTTACTTGTCTGTGTTTCTGCAGTCTGGACTGGATTTACATACTCATTCTGCTCCTAGGGTTTTTCATGCTGCTGCAATTGTGTGGAGGCTTGACTTACATGGCAGCATCTCAGTGGAAGAGTCGGGATGGGCGAGGGACCGCATGAGCCTTTCTCCATGTAGATTCTCACCTTTCAGTGGTCCACCTCGGTCATTTCTCTAATTTAACACATACTGAGTATTTGATTAGCCTTGTTGCCCTTATTATTATGTTGTTTCTGTGGAGAAAAGCCAAATTATATTACTTTATTTTTACTAATAACATGTTTTCCAGGAAAAACAGTGACCTGCCATAAGTTCAGGAGTGTCTGATATTGGAAATGGTTTCTTATTTGCCATGGCTTAAGACTGTATAATCAGTTGTTATGTAATTAGTTTAATAATTATTTATATTCCTTTGTTTTTAAACAGGCATTTGCTGGCTACTTTGATATATATTTTGAGAAGAATTGCCACAACAAGGTAAGTATCACAAGTTGTCTCATAAGAATTAATTATGTGAAATACATTGTATTTTATTTTTGTGCCCCAAGGTGTTTGATCATAAGCATTTTGCTGTTGTAAGCAGTTGGAGCTTGTATTTGATGTGGTAGATTAATGTACCATGATATTAAAAATCTTGTACTTCATCAGGTACTTTTGAACTCTATATCAATGCAGGTCGTGTTCTCTACGGGCCCCCAGAGTACCAAAACACACTGGAAACAAACAGTATTCCTATTGGAAAAGCCATTTTCAGTTAAAGCAGGTATGAAAGAAAAAGGGGGAAAATGTCTTATTCATTCATTCTACAACCACTTTTTCTATGCCTACTGTATTTGAAGCAATATGACATACTAAGATAAGTTCTTAGAGTTTACCATGTACATAAATTTTAAGTGGCATATCGTTTCATTAAAGAAGTAAGTTAGGGCTTCCCTGGTGGCACAGTGGTTGAGAGTCCGCCTGCC
>RJWK010062930.1:0-12683 GCA_004363435.1 Platanista minor | reverse complement strand
CTGCTCTTGGTTTCATTAATCTTTTGTATTGGGGTTATTTTTGTCCATATTTATTTGCTCTCTGATTTATTTTTTTACATCTTTATTGCATTATAATTGGTTTACAATGGTGTGTTAGTTTCTGCTTTATAACAAAGTGAATCAGTAATACATATAAATATGTTCCCATATACCTTCCCTCTTGCGTCTCCCTCCCTCCCACCCTCCCTATCCCACCCCTCTAGGTGGTCACAAACCACCGAGCTGATCTGATCTCCCTGTGCTATGTGGCTGCTTCCCAATAGCTATCTATTTTATGCTTGGTAGTGTATGTACGTCCATGCCACTCTCTCACTTTGTCACAGCTTACCCTTCCCCATACCCATATCCTCAATTCCAGGTCCTAGTAGGTCTGTGTCTTTATTCCGGTCTTACCCCTAGGTACTTCATGACATTTTTTTCCCCTTAGATTCCGCATATATATGTTAGCATACGGTATTTGTTTTTCTCTTTCTGACTTACTTCACTCTGTATGACAGACTCTAGGTCCATCCACCTCACTACAAAAAAACTCAATTTCATTTCTTTTTATGGCTGAGTAATATTCCATTGTATATATGTGCCACATCTTCTTTATCCATTCATCTGCTGATGGACACTTAGGTTGCTTCCATCTACTAGCTATTGTAAACAGAGCCGTAATGAACATTTTGTAACATGACACTTTTTGAATTATGGTTTTCTCAGGGTATATGCCCAGTAGTGGGATTGCTGGGTCATATGGTAGTTCTATTTGTAGTTTTTTAAGGAACCTCCATACTGTTCTCCATAGTGGCTGTATCAGTTCACATTCCCACCAGCAGTGCAAGAGAGTTCCCTTTTCTCTACACCCTCTCCAGCATTTATTGTTTCTAGAATTTTTGATGATGGCCATTCTGACCGTTGTGAGATGATATCTCATTGTAGTTTTGATTTGCATTTCTCTAACGATTAATGATGTTGAGCATTCTTTCATGTGTTTGTTGGCAATCTGTATATCTTCTTTGGAGAAATGTCTATTTAGATCTTCTGCCCTTTTTGGATTGGATTGTCTGTTTTTTTTATTTTATTTTTTATTTTTTGGCTGCACTGGGTCTTCGTTGCTGCACGTGGGCCTTCTCTAGTTGCAGCAAGTGGGGGATACTCTTCGCTGTGGTGTGCGGACCTCTCATTGCAGTGGGCTCTCTCTTGGTGGAGCATAAGCTCCAGGTGCGCGGGCTTCTGTAGTTGTGGCATGCAGGCTCTAGAGCGCAGGGTCAGTAGTTGTGGTGCACGGGCTTAGCTGCTCCATGACATGTGGGATCCTCCCGGACCAGGGTTCGAACCTGTGTCCCCTGCACTGGCAGGCAGACTCTGAACCACTGCACCACCAGGGAAGCCCAGGTGTTTGTTTTTGGGTTATTGAGCTGCATGAGCAGCTTGTAAATTTTGGACATTAATCCTTTGACAGTTGCTTCATTTGCAAATATTTTCTCCCATTCTCAGGGTTGTCCTTTGGTCTTATTTATGGTTTCCTTTGCTGTGCAAAAGCTTTGAAGTTTCATTACGTCCCATTTGTTTATTTTTGTTTTTATTTCCATTTCTCTAGGAAGTGGGTCAAAAAGGATCTTGCTGTGATTTATGTCATAGAGCATTCTGCCTATGTTTTCCTCTAAGAGTTTGATAGTTTCTGGCCTTACATTAAGGTCTTTAATCCATTTTGAGTTTAGTTTTGTGTATGGTGTTAGGGAGTGTTCTAATTTCATACTTTTATATGTACCTTTCCGGTTTTCCCAGCACCACTTATTGAAGAGGCTGTCTTTTCTCCACGGTATATTCTTGCCTCCTTTATCAAAGATAAGGTGACCATATGGGCGTGGGTTTATCTCTGGGCTTTCAATCCTGTTCCATTTATCTATATTTCTGTTTTTGTGCCAGTACCATACTGTCTTGATTACAGTAGATTTGTAGTGTAGTCTAAAGTCAGGGAGCTGGATAACTCCAGCTCCATTTTCGTTCTCAAGATTGCTTTGGCTTTGCGGGGTCCTTTGTGTTTCCATACAAATTGTGAAATTTTCTCTTCTAGTTCTGTGAAAAATGCCAGTGGTAGTTTGATATGGATTTCATTGAATCTGTAGATTGCTTTGGGTGGAAGAGTCATTTTCATAATGTTGATTCTTCCAATCCAAGAAAATGGTATATCTGTCCATCTATTTGTATCATCTTTAATTTCATTCATCAGTGTGTTATAATTTTCTGCATACAGGTCTTTTGTCTCCTTAGGTAGGTTTGTTCCTATATATTTTATTCTTTTTGTTGCAGTGATAAATGGGAGTGTTTTCTTAATTTCACTTTCAGATTTTTCATCATTAGTGTATAAGAATGCCAGGGATTTCTGTGCATTAATTTTGTATCCTGCTACTTTACCAAATTCATTGATTAGCTCTAGTAGTTTTCTTATAGCGTCTTTTGGATTCTCTATGTGTACTATCATGTCATCTGCAAACAGTGACAACTTTACTTCTTCTTTTCCAATTTGGATTCCTTTCGTTTCTTTTTCTTCTCTGATTGTTGTGGCTAAAACTTCCAAAACTATGTTGAATAAGAGTGGTGAGAATGGGCAACCTTGTCTTGTTCCTGATCTTAGTGGGAATGGTTTCAGATTTTCACCATTTAGGAAGATGTTGGCTGTGGGTTTGTCATATACGGACTTTAGTATGTTGATGTAAGTTCCCTATATGCCTACTTTCTGGAGGGTTTTTTTCGTAAATCAGTGTTGAATTTTCTCGAAAGCTTTCTCTGCATCTATTGAAATGACCATGTGGTTTTTCTCTTTCAATTTGTTAATATGGTGTATCCAGTTCATTTATTTGCGTATATTGAAGAATCCTTGCATTCCTGGAATAAACCCCACTTGATCATTGTGTATGATCCTTTTAATGTGCTGTTGGATTCTGTTTGCTAGTATTTTGTTGAGGATTTTTGCATCTATGTTCATCAGTGATACTGGCTTCTAGTTTTCTTTCTTTGTGACATCTTGGTCTGGTTTTGGTATCATGGTGATGGTGGCTTCGTAGAATGAGTTTGGGAGTGTTCCTCCCTCTGCTATATTTTGGAAGAGTTTGAGAAGGATAGGTGTTAGCTCTTCTCTAAATGTTTGGTAGAATTCGCCTGTGAAGCCATCTGGTCCTGGGCTTTTCTTTCTTGAAAGATTTTTAATCAGTTTCAATTTCAGTACTTGTGGTTGGTCTGTTCATATTTTATATTTCTTCCTGGTTCAGTCTCAGAAGGTTGTGCATTTCTAAGAATTTGTCCACTTCTTCCAGCTTGTCCATTTTATTGGCATAGTGTTGCTTGTAGTGATCTCTCCTGATCCTTTGTATTTTTTCACTGTCAGTTGTTACTTCTCATTTTCATTTCTAATTCTATTGATTTGAGTCTTCTCCCTTTTTTTCTTGATGAGTCTGGCTAATTGTTTATCAATTTTGTTTATCTTCTCAAAGAATCAGCTTTTAGTTTTATTGATCTCTGCTCTCATTTCCTTCATTTCTTTATCATTTATTTCTGATCTGATCTTTATCATTTCTTTCCTTCTGTTAACTTTGGCGGTTTTTTGTTCTTCTTTCTCTATCTGCTTTAGGTGTAAGTTTAGGTTGTTTATTTGAGATGTGTCTTGTTTCTTGAGGTAGGATTGTATTGCTATAAACTTCCCTCTTAGAACTGCTTTTGCTGCATCCCATAGGTTTTTGGTCGTCGTATTTTCATTGTCATTTTTTTCTGGGTATTTTTTGATTTCCTCTTTGATTTCTTCAGTGATCTCTTGGTTATATAGTAGTGTATTGCTTAGCCTCCATGTGCTTGTATTTTTTACAGATCTTTTTCTGGAATTGATATCTAGTCTCATAGCATTGTGGTCAGAAAAGATACTTGATACAATTTCAGTTTTCTTAATTTTACCAAGGCTTGATTTGTGGCACAAGATATGATCTATCCTGGAGAATGTTCCATGAGTGCTTGAGAAAAATGTGTATTCTCTTGTTTTTGAATGGAATGTCCTATAAATATCAATTAAGTCCACCTTGATTAATGTATCCTTTAAAGCTTGTGTTTCCTTATTTATTTTCATATTGGATGATCTGTCCATTTGTGAAAGCGGGGTGTTCACGTCCCCTATTATGATTGTGCTAGTGTCAATTTCCCTTTTTATGTCTGTTAATATTTGCCTTATGTATTGAGATGCTCCAATGTTGGGTGCATAAATATTTACCATTGTTATGTCTTCTTCTTGGATAGATCCCTTGATCATTATTTAGTGTCCTTCTTTGTATCTTGTAATAGTCTTTATTTTGAAGTCTATTTTGTGTGATATGAGAATTGCTACTCCAGCTTTCTTTTGATTTCCATTTGCATGGAATATTTTATTCCATCCCCTCACTTTCAGTCTGTATGTCTCCCTAGATCTGAAGTGGGTCTCTTGTACACAGCATATATATGGTTCTTGTTTTTGTGTCCATTCAGCCAGTCTTTGTCTTTTGGTGGGAGCATTTAATGCATTTACATTTAAGGTTATTATCAATATGTATGTTTCTATTACCATTTTCTTAATTGTTTGTGTTTATTATTGTCGGTCTTTACCTTCTCTTGTGTTTCCAGCCTAGGGAAGTTCCTTTTGCATTTGTTATAAAGCTGGATTGGTGGTGTTGAACTCTCTTAAATTTTGCTTGTATGTAAAGCTTTTAATTTCTCCATCAAATCTGAATGATATGCTTGCTGGGTAGAGTAATCTTAGTTGTAGGTTTTCCTCCTTCATCACTTTAAATATGTCCTGCCATTCCCCTTTGGCTTGCAGAGTTTCTGCTGAAAGATCAGCTGTTAACCTTGTGGGGATTCCCTTGTGCATTATTTGTTGGTTTTCCCTTGCTGCTTTTAATATGTTTTCTTTTTATTTAATTGTTGATAGTTTGATTAATATGTGTCTTGGCATGCTGCTCCTTGGATTTATCCTGTATGGGACTCTCTGTGCTTTCTGGACTTGATTAACTATTTCCTTTCCCATATTTATGGAAGTTTTCTACTTTAATCACTTCAAGTATTTTCTCAGTCCCTTTCTTTTTCTCTTCTTCTTCTGGGACCCCTATAATTCGAATGTTGGTTTGTTTAATGTTGTCCCATAGGTCTCTGAGACTGTCCTCAGTTCTGTTCATTCTTTTTTCCTTATTCTGCTCTGCAGTAGTTATTTCCAGTCTTTTATCTTCCAGGTTACTTATCCATTCTTTTGCCTCAGTTATTCTGCTATTGATCCCTTCTAGAGTATTTTTAATTTCATTTAATGTGTTGTTCATCATTGCTTGTTTCCTCTTTAGTTCCTCTAGGTCGGTGTTAAATGTTTCTTGTATTTTTTGTATTTTAGTTCCAAGATTTTGGATCATCTTTACTATCATTATTCTGAATTATTTTTTCAGGTGGACTGCCTACTTCCTCTTCATTTGTTAGGTCTGGTGTTTTTTGACCTTGCTCCGTCATCTGCTGTGTGTTTGTCTGTCTTCTCATTTTGCTTATCTTACTGTGTTTGGGGTCTCCTATTTGCAGGCTCCAGGTTCATAGTTCCCGTTGTTTTTGGTGTCTGTCCCCAGTGGCTAAAGTTAGTTCAGTGGGTTGTGTAGGCTTCCTGGTGGAGGTGTCTAGTGCGTGTGTTCTGGTGGATGAGGCTGGATCTTCTCTTCCTGGTGGACAGGTCCACGTCTGGTGGTGTGTTTTTGGGTGTCCTTGGCCTTATTATGATTTTAGGCAGCCTCTCTGCTAATGGGTGGGGTTGTGTTCCTGTCTTGCTGGCATAGGGTGTCCAGCACTGTAGCTTGCTGGTCGTTGAGTGAATCTGGGTGTCAGTGTTGAGATTGGATATCTCTGTGAGATTTCTGCCATTTGATTTTATGTGGAGCTGGGAGGTCTCTTGTGGACCAGCGTCCTGAAGTTGGTCCCCCACCTCAAAGGCAGAGCACTGACTCCTGGCTGGAGCACCAAGAACCTTTCATCCACATGGCTCAGAATAAAAGGGAGAAAAAGTAGAAAGAAAGAGGATAATATAAAATAAAATAAAGATAAAATAAAATAAAGTTATTAAAATAAAAAATTATTATTAAGGAAAACTTTTTTTAAAGTAAAAAAAGAAAAAAACTATGGATGGACAGAGCCCTAGGAGAAATGTTGAAAGCAAAGCTTTACAGACAAAATCTCACACAGAAGCATACACATACACACTCTCAAAAATAGAAAAATGGGAAAAGATAATATATCTTGCTCTCAAAGTCCACCTCCTCAATTTGGAATTATTCGTTGTCTATTCAGGTATTCCACTGATGCACGGAACATCAAGTTGATTGTGGAGATTTAATCCGCTGTTCCTGAGGCTGCTGGGAGAAATTTCCCTTTCTCTTCTTTGTCCACACAGCTCCCAGTGTTCAGCTTTGGATTTGGCCCTGCCTCTGCATGTAGGTCGCCTGAAGACGTCTGTTCTTCGCTCAGACAGGACGGGGTTAAAGGAGCTGCTGTTTCGGGGGCTCTGAGTCACTCAGGCCGGGGGGAGGGAAGGGTGTGGATGCCTGGCGAGCCTGCATCGGCAGAGGCCAGCGTGTCGTTTCACCAGGCTGAGGCGTGCTGTGCATTCTCACGGGGAAGTTGTCCTTGGATCATGGGACCCTGGCAGTGGCGGGCTGCACAGTCTCCCAGGAGGGGAGGTGTGGAGAATGACCTGTGCTCGCACACAGGCTTCTTGGTGGTGGCAGCAGCAGCCTTAGCATCTCATGCCCGTCTCTGTTGTCCGCAGTTAGCCATGGCTTGCACCCGTCTCGGGATCTCCTTTAAGTAGCGCTCTTAATCCCCTCTCCTCACGCACCAGGAAACAATGAGGGAAGAAAAAGTCTCTTGCCTTTTCGGCAGGTCCAAACTTTTTCCCGGGCTCTCTCCTGGCTAGCCGTGGTGCACTAACCCCTTCAGGTGTGTTCACGCTGCCAACCCCAGTCCTCTCCCTGCCACCCGACCGAAGCCCGAGCCTCAGCTCCCAGCCCCTGCCTCTCCCAGTGGGTGAGCAGACAAGCCTCTCGGGCTGGTGAGTGCTGGTCGGCACCTATCCTCTGTGCGGGCATCTCTCTGCTTTGCTCTCTGCACCCCTGTTGCTGCAATCTCCTCCATGGCTCCAAAGCTTCCCCCCTCCGCCACCTGCAGTCTCTGCCCGCGAAGTGGCTTCCTAGTGTGTGGAAACCTTTCCTCATTCACAGCTCCCTTCCACTGGTGCAGGTCCCGTCCCTATTCTTTTGTCTCTGTTTTTTCTTTTTTCTGTTGCACTACCCACGTATGTGGGTAGTTTCTTGACTTTTGGGAGATCTGAGGTCTTCTGCCAGCGTTCAGTGGGTGTTTTATCGGAGTAGTTCCACGTGTAGATGTATTTCTGATGTATATGTGGGGAGGAAGGTGATCTCCGTGTCTTAGTCTTCTGCCATCTTCCTCAACTCCCCTCCTGTCTGATTTTTATTACTTTCTTCCTTCTGGTGACTTTGGGCTTTGTTTGTTCTTCTTTTTCTATTTCCTTTAGGTGGTAGTTTAGATTGTTTATTTGAGATTTTTCTTGTTTTTTGAGTAAGTCCTGTACCGCTGTCAACTTCCCTCTTAGAACTGCTTTTGCTCTATCCCATAGATTTTGGAACATTTTGTTTCCATCTTCATTTGTCTCAAGGTATTTTCTGATTTCCTCTTTGATTTTTTTATTGATCCATTGGTTTTTTGCAGCATCTTATTCGGTCCCCACATGTTTTTGCTTTTCCTTTTTTCCTTCCTGTAATGAATTTCTAGTTTCATATAGATGTTATTGGAAAAAATGCTTGATATAATTTCTATCCTCTTAAATTTGTTGAGTCTTGTTTTGTGGCCTAGTAAGTAATGCATCCTGGAGAACGTTCCGTGTGCACTTGAAAAAATGTGTATTCTGCTGTCTTTGGATGGAATGTCCTTTAAACATGTTAGATATCTCTTAAGTTCAACTGGTATTTTGTGTCATTTAAGAGCACTGATTTCTTATTGATTTTCTGTCTGGATGATCTGTCCACTGATGTAAGTGGAGTGTTAAAGTCCCCTAATATTATTGTATATTGTCAATTTCTCCCTTTACATCTGTTGATATTTGCTTTATATATTTGGGTGCTTCTATATTGGTTGCATATATATTAATGAGTGAAATATCCTCTTCTTATATTGATCCATTCATCATTATATACTGCCCCTCTTTGTCTTTTGTTATAGACTTTGTTTTAAAGTCTACTTTTTCTGATATGAATATTGCTACCCCTGTTTTCTTGTTGTTTACATTCGCATATAAATGAAATATATTTTTGAAACATATTTTTCCATCCTCTCATTTTCAGTCTGTGTGTTTTAACTCTGGAGTGAGTCACTTATAAGGTGTATATAGACGGGTCTTGTTTTTTAAACCAATCTGCCACCCTATGTCTTTTGATTGGAGCATTTAGTCCATTGACATTTAAAGTAATTATTGATAGGTATGTATTTATTGCTATTTTGTTACTTGTTTTCCAGTTGTTTTTGAATTCTTCTCTCTTCATTTCTTCTTCTTTTTATTTCTTCCCTTGTGGTTTGATGATCTTCATTAGTGCTATGCTTGTTTTCCTTTCTTTCTAGATTTTGTGTATCTATTGCAGGTTTTTTATTTGTGGTTACCATGTGGTTCATATATGTTGACCCATACCTATATCTACTAGTTTTAAATTGGTAGTCATTTACGTTCAAACACATTCTAAAAGATCTACATTTTTTACTTCCTTCATCCACATTTTGTGTTTTTGATTTCATATTTTACATCTCCATGTTTATCCCTTCACTGTTTAGTCTAGTTATAGTTACAGTGACAACTTTTTGTTTTTCAAGATTTGTACTAGCTTAAGCGGTTGATCCCCAGCCTTTACTATATATTTGCCTTTCCTAGTGGGATTTTCCCTTTCCTATAGATTCTTCTTGTTTTAGCCTTTTCTTTTCCACTTAGAGAAGATCCTTTAACATTTCATTTAGGGTAGGTTTAGTGTTGCTGAACTCTTAGTTTTTGCTTGTCTGAGAAGTTCTTTATTTCTCCTTCAATTCTAAATGATACTCTTGCTGGGTACAGTATCCTAGTTTGCACATTTTTCCTTTTCATCACTTTGAATATATCATGGCACTCCCTTCTGGCCTGAAAAGTTTCTGCTGAAAAATCAGCACATAGTTTTATGGAGGTTCCCTTGTATATGACTCTTTATTTTTCTCTTGTTGCCTTTAGAATTTCTCTTTATCTATAAATTTTGCCATTTAATTATGGTATGTCTTTGTGTGGATCTGTTTGGGTTCATCTTGTTTGGGACCATCTGTGCTTTCTGTATTTGGATATGTGTTTCCTTCTTCAGGTTTGGGAAGTTTATAACCATAATTTCATCCAATACAGTTTGACCCTCTTTTCTCTCTCTTTTCCTTCTGGGACCCTTATAATGTGAATGTTTGTATGTTTCATGTTATCCTAATGGTTTGTCAAACTGCTCTCATTTTCTAAAATTTGTTTTTCTTCTTGCTGCTCTGATTGGGTAATTTCTATTATTCTATCTTACTGATCACTTATGTGTTTTTCTGTATCATTTAGTTTGCTACTAATTCCTTCTAGTGTGTTTTTCATTTCAGTTGTTGTATTCTTCATTTCTAACTCGTTCTTCTTTTATTTTCTATTTACTTTTAAAATTCTTACCGTATTCATCTATTCTTTTCCCTAATTCAAATATCATTCATATTATTAATGCTTTGAATTCTTTATCTGGTTGTTTATTTCTGCTTCATTATTTAATTTTTCAGGGATTTTCTCTTATTTTTTCAGTTGAGACCAGTTCCTCTGTCTTCTCATTTTGCTTAACTTTCTCTGACTATGCATTTAGGTGAAACGGTTACCTATTGTGGTCTTGAAGGGGTGTTCTTAGGTGGGAGCATCCCTATGCAGACTGCTTGTGCCCAGTGCCTTTGGTGGGAGAGCTGGATTTGATGTGAACACAAGTCATATCTTTCCTCATGGTGTGCTGGCAGCTATCACCTTGGTAGTAAGTTGGGCTGGAGATGAAGGGGTTTGTGCTAGAATCAGGTGTGAGGCAGGGCTTCCCCTCTGCCCAGTGGCCGTCACCATCCTCTCAGGTGTGGGGTGAATCCCAAGTTGCTGGAGCAGAGGCCCTGAGTGTTGGGTCTAAGCTGGCTCTGTTCCCTTTAAGTGTATGCTCTAATCTTTTCCAGCACCAGCATGCTTGCCCCACAAAGAAGCAGTGGTGGAACAAGAGGGGCCTGAGTGGGCTCTTGGCATCGTCTGTGGCCAGCCAGCTACAGACAGAGGTCTGGGTTGCTTCCAATTTGTCACCTGTGCAAGTGACAGCAAAGGCTGCACCCGCCCTGCTAAGACATGGCTTCTGGACTGGGTCTTCTTTGTCTCTCACAGCCAATGTCTCCCCCCAGCCTCTGCCACCACCCTTCCCCCACACAATGTAGAGCCATGCCACAGGGCTGATGTGGTCCATATGGGCCCTCAACATGTATTAGGGCACTGGTTGTGGCATTCCAGCTGCCCTCAGAGATAAGGACTGTCCCTGATGCACTGCCTGTGTGAGCAACAATCGCTCTGCCTCAGGAGCAAGCCAGCATGCACTGCTCCTCAGAAGCAGAGTCCAGCCAAGGTGGAGATGCTGTGTGCTTTTTAATGTGCTTATTTCGCATTTCTATATCTGCATTTATAAGTTATCTGTTAAAATACTTTGTACATTTTAAGTTAAGTTGTTTTTCCTTTATTATTGCGGTTATTACTCCTCATATATTTCAGACATCATTCCTTTGGAAGATATATGTTTTGTATATATTTTTTCCCAGTCTGTGGCTTATTTTTTTCATTTTCTAATATCTTTTGATGACTCTTCTGTACTCTCACTATCATGGCTCTTGTTAAATATTTGTTTATTTTCCCTATTTGGGATTTGTGAGGCCACTTGAATCTGTTCATTGACATACTCATCAATTCTGGAAGATCTCAACTATTATGTCTTTATAGTCCCAGTCTCTCTGTGTCATCCCCATTTATTGTCAAATTAAGCATAAGCTAATTTGACAACATTGAGTTCTCCATGTCTCTTACTTTCCTTTCTGCCTGATCTTTACGTACCACTTTATTTTTATTTGTTTATTTATTTAATTTATTTTTGGCTGTGTTGGGTCTTCATTGCTGTGCACAGGCTTCCTCTAGTTGCCACGAGCAGGAGCTACTCTTCATTGCAGTGTGCAGGCTTCTCATTGCGGTGGCTTCTCTCGTTGTGGAGCACAGGGTCTAGGTGCGTGGGCTTCAGTAGTTGCAGCACATGGGCTCAGTAGTTGTGGCTCATGGGATCTAGAGCACAGGCTTAGTAGTTGTGGCGCATGGGCTTAGCTGTTCTGTGGCATGTGGGATCTTCCCGGACCAGGGATCAAACCTGTGTCCCCTGCATTGGCAGGTGGATTCTCAATGACTGTGCCACCAGGGAAGCCCTGTGTGCCACTTTCTGTATAGTTTCCTCTAATTTGCTTCCAGATTACTGATTTTTTTCTTAACTCCTTAATCCGTTATTAAACCTGTTCACTGAGTTATTTTTTTCCCTTTCCTTTTTATTTTGAAACAATCTCAATCTTATATAAAAGTTGAAATTACCGTACAAGGCTGTTTTTTCTGATCTATTTGAGGTCAAGTTGCCAACAAGATACTCAACCAGCTCTCAGTGTTTTAGTGTGTTTTCATAAAAAGAAGGGCATTCTCTTATACAACCATAGTATAACCATTAAAATTTGGAAATCATCATTGATACATTACTACCATCTAATCCCCAGACCCATTTCAAATTTCTCCAGTTTCCTAATATTGTTCCTTAGAGCTAAATGATTCAGTGCAGAATCATGTGCTGCATTATTTGTTTCTTTAGGTATTTTTTTTTCAGTCTGGAAAAAAAACCTTTGACTTTCATAAGCTTGATAAGTTTGAAGATTAATGAATGGTTATGGTATAGAATGTTCCCTGATTTGGGGTTTTCTATTTTTTTTTCATGATTAGATGTTTATTATGCATCTTTGGCAGTAATATCACAGAGATAATGCTATATTCTTATTGAATCCTATCAGGGTTCACTTGATTTTGATTTGTTCCACTACTAATGATTAAAAAACTGAAAATAGAGTTACCTTATGATCCAACAATCCCATTCCTGGGCATATATCCAGAAAAGATGATAACTCTAATTCAAAAAGATTCATGCACCCCAATGTTCAGGGCAGCACTATTTACAGTAGCCAAGACATGGAAGCTACTTAAATGTCCATTGACAGATGAATGGATAAAGAAAATGTGGTATATATACACAGTGTAATACTACTCAGCCATAAAAAAGAATGAAATAATGCCATTTGCAGCAACATGGATGGACCTAGAGATTATCATACTAAGTGAAGTAAGCCAGACAAAGACAACTACCATATGATATCACTTACATGTCGAATCTAAAAAATGATACAAGTGAACTTATTTACAAAACAGAAATAGACTCACAGGTATAGAGAACAAATTTATGGTTACCAAAGGGGATAGCAGAAACAGGGGAGAGATAAAT
>RJWK010062929.1:0-12683 GCA_004363435.1 Platanista minor | reverse complement strand
AAAAAAAAAAAAAAAAAAAAAAGAGTTCTCCTTGGGATCAGTTAAGGGAAAAAATGGCTAAACATACCCTAGCAGAGTACTCATCAAACAGTGGGACTCAGCAAAAGGAGTTATAATTATTTTATTTCAAACACATCTGTTGAAGTTAGTAATGTAAATATTATTAATACAATGTACATATTCATTCATGAACCAAATTATACAGGTCAGAGGAGCTATGAGGATCATTTTAAGTTGCCAAAATCTCAGGATTTTCCTTTTTCTCTCAAAAAGGTCTAACATTATCTGAGCTCAGAAAAGCAATGTGAGAAACTTATTAGACTGGTGAAAATGCCTTTTGCACCACTGTATAGGTCATACCCAGTTAAGAGGAATGATATAGCCAACTCTCAGTAGAAAACAATACCACTAGGCCAGTACCTAAAAAAAAAATTAATCCCAAGTGAATATTATTTTTCAAAGAGCAAGCTTCCCAAATTAAAAGCACATATTGAATTATATATTCCATACAAAAAAAAATGAGTGGGTGGGGTTATTCATCAATTACTATGACACAGGTCTGCTGTCATGGTGAGAACTTAAGAGGACCAGCTTTATTAGACCTATATTTCTATTACCATTTACTGAGGTCCAATGGCAAGAAAGTTTTTTTTGAAGGGGGAATTAAAGAACAAACATTTACAATAGAGAATTAAAAAAGCCTAGGGAAAGGTTACAAGAAATGAAGGAAGAGTGATGATGTACTGATCACATTTTCTAAAATTATTCAAACTCTGCGTGATACTTGCTGTATGTTCTGAAACAGCAGAAAAGACACCATCAGATTCTATCCATCCCTCTTCTCATCAAACACCATCCCTCTGTAGATGAACCACAGACCTAAAGTAAGCATTCCAAAAAGACAGTTTGTGCCTGTTTTCCTGGCCCAACTATGTGCCTTTGGGACTCACCTGCAGGAGACACCTGGTCGTTCAGGTATCTGTAAGCCAAGAGCCATGAGCAGGTTTACTGAAGATTTGTTATGTGACAGGTACCCTTCTAGGTGCTGGGTTGCACCAGTGTTTTTAAAAGCGTACTTCAGAGTGATGCCATCTGATTTCCTTTTTTATTTCTGTGAATTGATGCACGTTATGAAGTCATTTTAAAATGCTATTCTGGTACCTCACTTCTAATAAACACCAAGGGACGTTTGCTAAAAGAAAACAACTCAAATTATATTGTGCTAGAATGGTTCCAAAGTTAATGCAGATACTTTCATAGTAAATATGAGAATATTTGGTTAAAAGGATGATATTTGAAATACAAGGTCACTCAGTGAAGAAAAATGTCCAAGTGACAAAATTTACTAATTTATAAATAAGCAAAAATATTTTTACATATAATTGACTTTCACTAGCAAAATGGAATTATCTATAATAAATATAATAATTGGACAGATGACTGTGTTAAATTTCTCTACCTCTTCTGAGCTGGTTTTCTCATTAATAAAACGAGGAATTTAATTTGAAGATTGTTCCAAATTCAGAAGTTACATAATTTTGTGATTCTAAAGAGTGGGCCATTTAAAAATGATGGGGCCTCTCATATCTGTTGAGAGAAAAGTATGATTTTCCAGCTTTCCTTCACCAGCTTCTATTCACCCAACACGCACGTGTCAATCCCCGGTTTTATCAAAGCCTCCGTCCATCTACCTTTGAAACGGCATCTCCGCTGCCTCCTTGTTTTCTGCCATTTGTCTTGAGGGCTGAAGCGCCTTCATTTCCACCCACTTCTGAGTTTGATGTGGTAGCTGAGTGCTGTAGATTAAATGTTTGCAGCCCCGCCAAATTCATATGATGAGACCTGCTCCCCAGTGTGATTGTACTGGAGGTGGGGCTTTGGGAAGGTAATTAGGTTTAGAGGTGGTCATGAGAGTGGAGTCCCCATGACGGGATTAGGGCCCTTATAAGGGGATGAAGAGCCCAGAGGATGCAAGTGACGATGCAGCAAGAGGATGGCAGCCTGCAAATCGGGAGCTGGTCCTCTCCAAGAACATGCACACTGGCCCGTCTGTGATCTTAGCCTGCCAGCCTCCAGAACTGTGAGAAATAAATATTTGTTGTTTAAGCCCCTCAGTCTATGGCATTTTTGTTACAGTGGCCCGAGCTGACTAAGATATGGAGTAAAAAGAGTAAGGAATTGGACTTCCTGGTGGTGCAGTGGTTGAGAATCCGCCTGCCGATGTAGGGGACACAGGTTCGAGCCCTGGTCTGGGAAGATCCCACATGCCGTGGAGCAACTAAGCCCATGAGACACAACTACTGAGCCTGTGTTCTAGAGCCCGTGAGCCACAACTACTGAAGCCCGTGTGCCACAACTACTGAAGCCCACGCGCCTAGAGCCCGAGCTCCACAACAAGAGAAGCCACTGCAAAGAGAAGCCCACACACCCTCTCGCTGCAACTAGAGAAAGCCCGCGAGCAGCAACGAAGACCCAAGGCAGCCAAAAATAAATAAATGAACAAGTAAATTTTATTAAAAAAAAAAAAAGAGTAAGGAATGGAAGAGCCTCTACAATGTATCAAAAATGAATTAAAGGGCAGAAATTACAAAAGTGCCCCAAACTGGACCAGATTCAGAAGAGGGCAAAGTGGGCTGTATTCCCTGGAAAAGAATCTGCACACACCATCTTCAGATTTACCAGTGTCAGTATCAGCTTTGGTGATTCATTGAAAAGCTGAAAGAGGCATTACAAATATTAATTCCCAAGAGAAACAAGCCTATGGCAGAAAATAAAATTTTAAATACTTCAGAAAGAACAATAGTAATTGTAATACAATAATATGTGGCTTAAAGGGTCAATGACTATATAAAAATGTGTAACTCAGAAACTGCCCATCAGCAAATAACATTTAAGTATAAAAAAAGAACATCTAAAATTCTATTTTCTCTTCTCAGTATCTTAAATATAAACATACTCTAAGATATTTCAAAATGTAGGCTCCACAGTGACCAGAAAGTTGATAATACCAAGAAATACATGGTCCCGTTTTGGGTGCTTGAATTGTTTTATGAACACGTTTCATTTGAGTGTCTCCCATGGTTACAGCCCAGTTGGACGCCAAGATCACCATATCTGATAGCACACAGCAAGTATCCTCAGCAGATTCAATGCACATCAGTTTTTTACTACATAAATATAGTTTGACAGATGCTGTCTTCCTCCTGCACACTGTCTAGAAGGTCTTTTAGGTACTTTGCTGCTACAATAATGGAGGTTCATGAGCTGCGTTTTATTTCCTTGTTCTGTATTCTAGAAAGACCGATTCCACGTTGACAATAAGCTGTGCGGCCCATGGATGAGATGGAGAAAATGGAAGCAGATGGGACACATCTGCTAACCATAAACATTTCTTCATTAGTGTCATCCTCAGATTTATGTGTGTTATGTGTTTGTGAAAGACTCTGACATTGATCATATTTAACGTATATTTTCAACAATCAAACCACTGGCCATTTTTCATAGACGTGGATCAAGATGTACATGTAATACAGATGGACTTTTTTTGGTCAAGCTGCCTCCTGGATGTAAATTATGTAATGTCAGTTACATCCAAATCCTTCTAACAAAGTAGTAAGTGCATATTACCTATTTACCTAGCCCGGGATAGGAGAAGCCAGCACAGCAGAGTGGAATTAATCAGTGGTGAAGTAAAAGTGAAAAAACAGGGGTGTGCTGTTCCCAGCTATGCCATTTACCTTTTTGAACCTCGCCAATCCTGCACCTCAAAAGCCTCATCTATAAAAAAGAAGTACAAAACCATGGGATACACCATGAAACTCCACAAAGTGCCTACAGTAGGACTCAAAAGACTGTAATGCAAATGATTGTAAATGATCACACTTCAAAGTATCAATGTTCCCCCAATAAAGGATGTATTATTTATTTCTAAATCTTGACTTACTATTGGGAAGATTCAAATGATAGAAAAACCTAAACATTTTTTTCATTCCGTTTTCTGCCTGAATCTTAGAATTATTTTGAGGATCCAGGGGAGTTTAGATGCAGGAAAGCATTTTTGAAAGTGTTAGAACATTCAGGTAGGAAGGAAGAAAAGTCTGTATTCATACCTCCAAGACTAGAGAGGCCTGGTCTAGTTTTCCAGGTCTGCTTCTCCCCACAACTTGTAAAGAATTGCCTGAAGCAAAGGGCCAGGGCACAGGCAAGAGAGCAGGAGGACTCTGTGAAACCATCCCCTGCCACAAATCCCGATGGCTTCTGGAAACCATCTCACACAACACAGGTTAATAGAAGCCATCCTTGCAAGTGAAAGACCCTTGTCTTATTTCATCAGCTGCTAACGAAATAAACATCTCCCCCCAAAATGCCTATCCAAAAGAAGGAAATAAATTACTGAACACTAGAACTATTCTAACATCACAAAGACTCACAAATCACATAGCAGGCTGAGTCCAGGACAAACTCGGTGTCACTCAGAATTTCAAAGTCATCCCAGTTCTGTCTTACCCTCAATTCCCTTCTTGACACGACCCTTCTTGAAAGCTGCAGGACAATATGCAGTCATTGATGATAAGAAGGGCAAGAGAAGATGGGGTAATTGGCAAAGAGACGCATTAATGGATTGATTGGGAAACAATTTATCAACACTACGATTAAATTCAATAGAATGAAACAAGGCAGACCTGGTAGGTGGGAAATTCATCCTGAGGGTCAGATTGAGGCTACCCCAGATCAATTAAATCAGAATCTGGTGTAGAACACACTTTTTTTTTAACTCTCCATGTGATTCTATAGTGGAATTAGGATTGGGAATTCTGCATTTAGACCTAATGCAGAATCTAATTCTGCAATTAGACCCTTTTTGCAAACTGGTAGCTAGCTTTCTCCCTACAGCATGATGGATTCTCTAAAACAAAGTCTCCCACTTCGTAAGAGGAAGGAGTTAAAGATCCCAACCCCAAGGAAGTGCTCAAGTGTAAGCAGGACCCTCCCAAGGCCAGGATATTTACAAAACCAAAAAAGGAAACTGTATTTTCAACTTGCCTGTAAATTCCTGCGAATGTCTAAGACTGCTGAGACAAAAGCTTAGTCTTTTTAGTGTAGTCTCTCAAATAACATTAAAACAAGTATCAGGGACAAAAAAAACCCGCTTTCCATGAAAAATTAAGATTTCTGGAGATAAATCAAAGATGACGAGGGTAGTTTCATTTTTTCATTATTTACTTTAAAAAATTTTGGGGGGGTATTTTCATTTTTAAAAGGAAGGTAAGGCATTGTGAAAAATGCCAATTAAAAATGTCTGTCTCATCAATTACCATACATACATACGTAGCCAAACTTGATCAAATTTAATACGAAACAACCACTCACTCACTAAAAAAAGAATTCTCAAGCTCTAACATCAAGAAGCTAAAATAACTGGGACGTGGGATCAAAAAAAATTTGAATACCAAAGACCAGGGTCAAGCACATTTTTCACATGCTGCAAAAAGCTCTTAAAGTAGTGATTACAAAATTTTTAGAGCAAAGGAAACAGTAAAGATGAATTTGGACCTAGAGACTGTCATACTGGTTGAACTAAGTCAGAGAGAGAAAGACAAATATCATATGATATCGCTAATATGTGGAATCTAAAAACATTATACAAATGAACTGATTTACAAAACAGAAGTAGAGTTGTAGCTGTAGAAATCTTACGGTTACCAAGGGGGAAAGGGGGGGGGGGAGGGATAAACTGGGAGATTGGGATTGACATATATGCACTACTATATATAAAATAGATAACCAACAAGGACCTACTGTATAGCACAGGGAACTCGTCAATACTCTGTAATGACCTATAATGGGAAAAGAATCTAAAAAAGAGTGGATATATGTATATGAATAACTGAATCACTTTGCTATACAACTGAAACTAACACAACATTGTAAATCAACTATACACCATTACAAGCTAATGAAAAAAATAAAAGCACTTGGAAAAACAGAAAAAAAAAGGATGAATTTGGTCCATACCATTTCAGTCCTCTGCACACATTCCTCTCTCCTGGCCTGGGGACTCTCTCATGGTGACAGTAGGATATGAGAAAAGAGAGTGACATCAGGGTAGAAGGTGGAGGATTGTGTGCAGAGGACCCCAAAGCATTTAAGAAGCCTCCTTCAGAAAGTACTCCCCATTTGTCAACACATTGCTGAGTGATCTTGGGATAGCACATTTGGCTGTTTTTCACTTCCCCCAGAAATGGAGTTAGAACAGTGACGACCGACTTCAGCTGTGATGATTAAAAGGAAAACAGGATTTAGGGCTTCCCTGGGGGCGCGGTGGTTGGGAGTCCGTCCGCCTGCCGATGCAGGGGACGCGGGTTCGTGCCCCGGTCCGGGAGGATCCCACATGCCGCGGAGCGGCTGGGCCCGTGAGCCATGGCCGCTGAGCCTGCGTGTCCGGAGCCTGTGCTCCGCAACGGGAGAGGCCACAGCAGTGAGAGGACCGCGTACCGCCAAAAAAAAAAAAAAGGAATACAGGATTTAAAAATAATAGAGTGTCAGGCAAATGTGACACATGACGATTGTTACTACACGGCAGAAGGAGACACATGATAGGCGGAGAGTGACAGATACCAAGGAAAATTCGGCACGCATGGAACAGAAGCCCAAGTGGAACGGAACAGAAGGGTTAGCACATAACACAGTTCAGTCGCAAACTAAAATAAGTAAATAACCAACCAAACCAAAACAAAACCCACAATAGAATCTGTAAGGAAAGGGGGCTAAAATCAACACTAGTCAAGGTGGAGAACAAGCAGCCTATAGATTAAAGAGCAACGAGAAGCAATAAGAATAAAATTGGAGAATTCTATGGGGGAAACCAAACCCAGAGTCTAAAGAAGTGGGGGGCATGCTGGTTAGGGGGGACAGGTCACGTACTCCTGCTCATTTGGTCAGAATTCCTGAAACCCTTGATCTGTCCATGAAACTATTGGCCGTGCAAAATAGAGATGGTGGCGTTTGAAAGACAATAAAACGAGACACACAAGTTATGATGACCCTAAAAAAAGTCTGCTTAAGTGCTCAAAGGTAAAAGGTGTGCTATTCATTTATAAGTTTAGGCTTATTGCTGCGGAAATGAAAAGTACAGAAAGACCTATAAACTTGTGTGTGTGTGCACGTGCACGTGTGATCCTTTGGGTTTTTTTCCAGAGGAAGAGTGAAGGGAAAGGTACTGTATTTTGGACTCCAGCATACTCCTCCAAAAGTAATTTGGTGAGCAGATCTTCCAAATGAGATGGCTAAGCAGAAGCAAAGGGAAAACCCAGAAATTCACAACAAAGTTCGCGAAGAACGACACTGAGCCTGCCTAGAGCTCTCTGTAATCTGGCTACTTACTGCGGAAGGAGGAAAAGAACTGGGGAATCTGCTCAGAGCATCCATCTCCCGTAGGGGCCTGACACTGACCAGATCTCTGGGGCCCTCCCCAGGGGACACGCACTCTGCCTGCTGGACTCTCTCCGAACCAGGAAAGTGAGTTACCGTACCTGTAACCAGAGCCTGTCGCCAGCCACAGTCCTGCCGATGGCACTGCACTGGAAGGCGGCAAACTGGCCCGCGTTGACCTCCACATTCTGAATCCGCAGGAAGTGAGGCGTTCTGGCTGCACAAAGAGAAAGAATTAAACAGGTCAAAAGTGGAGATCTGAACGCATAGGTGTCTTTTTTAATCTATCTGCAATTTCCGGCCTTTCCCTTTTGTTTACCTTTGAAGGAAAGAATGCCTTCGCTTCTAAGAGCGTTAAAGATTTCATTAGGATTGTAAAAGAGATTCTGGAAGGCTCTGGTGTGTTCTGCAACAGCCGGGCATTCTGGGATAGAACCAGGCCGAAAGAAGATACTTTATTGTCCCTGCTGTGCAAATAATCATAGCTCAGCAGCCTTCTTGTAATAACAGACCTGTATGAATAAAGATTATACTGAGGCCTAATTGATGTTTTGAACAAAAACATATTAGACATTTATACTAGCAACATGAAAAGAACAGTAAGAAGTTACATGCTGCTGCCAAGGAAACTTTTTAAGCCAAGTACAGAGCTGTGAGTAATATATATTTTAATACAACTCATTGGTATGCAGCATTACTCGTGTAATATTTCCCAGCTACCGAAAATACTATCCCCATAGACAGATTCTGGGAAATTACGTTGGGACTGCTATAGCACGGCGGTGTTGGCTGATCCTGATTTCCAATTCGAGAAGAAAGAATGATTCCAACTGCTAAACAGCATTAAGTCTCATAACATAAATCGTCCATAGGGGACAGCCGTTTAAATAAAGGATCACTCTGTTTGACCTGAGAAGCACAGACCCATTTCCACAGCACGCTGAAAATGCGTGTCAGGACCTGGAGTGACAGGTCAGGAATGAAATTTTATGATAACTTCTACTCTTAGGAAAACATTCTCTTATCAAAACAAGGATAGAGAGAGAAAGCAGCAAGAGGTGAGGTGGGGGGAGGTGAGGGAGTAGAAAAGAAGAAAATAGGATGCCGGTGTTTTCTGGGAGGGATGGATAAACCTGGATGACAGCTAGAAGGCGTTCTTTATGCCTTGCCAGCCTCCCCCCAGTGCCAACGTGTCTCTGGACCACATCTAGACACTTTCAAAGAATGGTACCCCACTCCTGGGCACCCAAAGATGATAAACAAGCACTAACGTTAGCCTGTAAAAAACATAATTAGGAGTGGAAATGAATTGCTATCCAAGAACAAAGAAAAATGCATTTTAATATCAGTAACACAGAGAAAACCCCCATTACTAATTTGGAGGCCACCAATAACTCAGACGATGCCTTCATGATGCCTGGCATGCAAAATGTCCTAAGTAACTTCTAAAACACCAGTATAACTCTGGGTCATTGTTTCTAATACTATTATATTAACTTAAAAACCCTGTAAACTGTTTATCATTAACTTAATCAAATTCCCCTTGGTCAAGAGTAACAGGATTCTATGGTTTTAAAGATCTGTGTAAAAAGTCCCTGCGTCAAATTTCTCTTCTACTCACTGTTCCCAAGAAGCTGGAAGACCCACTGCTTTCAGAAAATGGGAGAAGGTAACATTCTTTCTGAGCATTTCAGGGGCCAGAAACTTTTCCACTGATGACTCACACATGTTCTGTGAGGAAGGTATTTTTTTCCATTTTACTGGTGGGTACTTGGCTACTAAGCGTCAGAAGCAGAGTGGAAACTTTGGTCTAGCCAGTTCCAAAGCTCAGGCTTTGCCCATCAGGCCACACTGCCTCGGCGAGCTTTGCAGCCCGGTGTCTGCCTTCCCCATGCTCTCATCCCACCAGGTATGGCTCCCAGTCTGACTGCTGGAATTCCAGCCACTTTCAAGGACCTTCTCCAATGTTTTTCCTTCCATAAAGTTTCCATGGATTCCCTTAGCTTGCTGTTAGACCCTTGAGATATATACACATGTCCTCCATCAGGACGTCTCACTGATGTTACCCTCTCCTGTCCATCTCAGGGGCTCCTAACTCTTGCTTGCCTCTGGCTGAAGGTCACTATAACACACCGGGTCTCTAACACAGAGTGTTGGGCGTGTAGCCATCTTTCATGACAACAACTTGGGTTAAGGGGGTGTTATACCTGCGGCTGCCGGTCTGTGGTGTCACCGCACGTGGTTAAGCGCAGGGTCAGTTCGGAGCCTATGCTGAAGGGTTGTTAATTATTTTGAGTATCACCCCTGCTGTATCCTCCCAGCGTTAGCATTGTTAGAGTACTTTTGACACAAATTGCTGAACTGATTTCCTTAGAGCGTAGAACAATTGGCATTTCTACCAGCAGAGTAGAAAGAGTGCTCTTTTCACCACCCCCTCAAAAATGCTAAGTGTTAATTTCTGTAATCTTTCTGGAGAATCTGCTTAAATATATGTGCTCTGCTTCATCAGCTTACTTAACAATAATAAATAACAGGAATATCAGAATTGTCACTGGTTCTGCTATAGGTCTGTCCATCCATAGTAAGTCCGCCCTGGAAGGTTGTTTTCCTAAGGGCCCCGTTTCTAGCAATGGCTACTGAACCAAAGAGAAATACATAGCAAAGCTCATTTATCAATACAATTTGCTAATTGGATTAGGAGTTCTATTAGAATATAACTTACATTTTTAATTTGGTGGCCAAAGATAGGATTGTGTGATAGTATTTCTTTACCCCCAATCCTTATTAAGACATGCTGCCCAGAATGAGGGCTATCCCTTCTCCTTTAGAATGGCTTTGATGTTCAATACGGTTTTCTCAAAGACACCAGGGTTTATTACTTGCACAGTAAGGTTAAGAGTCTAAGGAATTGATACCTCTGTTCAAATTGTATTTGGGGAGGGTTCTTCTCTGAACAGATGGTCTGTGTTCAGTTTGGGAAACAGTATTTCTTGGTTGAGAAGAAGACTGCCAGAAAAAAAAAATAGCCTGGCTAAAGTAATAAAGCCATACCTCCAATGGAAACCAGATGAAGACAGAAAAACCTATGAAGTGTAAACACTTTTATCAGCAAATTGTCCTTTTCAAGCAAGAGAATTAGTTGAATTAATTAATCCATCCACCAGGGTGAATAAGACAAAGGGGCTATGGAATTCTATGATCCAGATCAGTTTCCTCCAAGATCGTGAAGGTTAAAATTTCTACTGGTGACATTTGTAAGTTTTTTCAATAAACATTAAAGGCATATATAATCTTTCCAGAGGTTTAAGATGCCTGGATTCTTCCTGCCTAGTGCTGTAAACCCTACAACTGTTTTCAGTTAGGAAGCGGTTGAAGGCTAATACTATTTTTAAGATCAGGATTTCAGCATAATATGTGTTCAAGCTCAGGCTCTTACTCCCTTTGAATAGAAGCAAAAATTCTTCAACCCAAGGCTTAGTGGATTTTTTTTTTTAATTTGCAAAATAAGGATTTAAAAATAGTACTTATTTCATAGGGTTGGGATAAAGATTAAACAAGATGCTGCCAGGAGGAGGTATTCTGTGTGCCTGGTACTTAGCCTCAAAAATGTTCATTATTATTTAAAATAACGGATCTATCACTGGAAACTGGAAAAGACCCCAAGAAAAAGAGCTCCACAGCCAGAAAAGTTTCACTTCCACGCTCAGCTGCGTGCTCTGAACCTTGCTAAACTAATTGTAACACAGGTAAAGCACCATTACAGTGGAAAATTTCAATCTATCCCCTACTCAGGAAGAAAAATTCTCTCTTTCTCTCTAAATTTATAGGCCCATTTGTCTCCTGGCTACCCTTTCGAAATGCTATGCCAGTTTTTTTCTAAAATCTGCAGGAGTTCTAAAAACTAAATATCTTCCATGAATACTAAAAGGTTTTTGAGTACAACTCTATTTTTTCATTTCTGCCATATTCTTTTGTTTCTTACTAAGAAAACAGTTTTCAAAAGAATAGAGGTTTTCGGCTATTAATTGATCTCACATCAGCATTTGATCCCAAAGCCAGGAATTATCATTGACCAGGATGCAAATCTTTTTGTAGATGTCTCATATTACTGACTCTTCAAAGCCTGCACCAAAACACTAACAACAAAATCAGAGAACGGTAATTTGTGACGTCAAAGTGCAAACGGAAATGGACAAAAGCGGACTGTGCCCTGACCCCTTTGTATTTTCCTTCACATTTTAATGTAGTGGCACAGGTTGAGATGGGTTGCAGCCGTGCCCGCCCGCCAGAATGCACAGTCAGTGCTTCTCTCTATTTGTGCAGCACATCAGCACAAAGAAGAGAGCCAACTTCTGCTAAAAAGAACAGCCGGGACTGCCTGAAAACAATCTATTCTGCACACATTTTTTTAACTTTGAAAATGGACACTGCTAAGTTATCCCATCTAAGAAATCAATCAATTTAGCCACTTAGAGTTAAAATCTGCAGCTAATTCATTCTAGCGGGCCAATCAGGATGTAGGCCTAATAATAATAATAATAATAATAATAATAATAATAATAATAATAACTAACATTTATTGAGCTCTTAGAATGTGCTAAGCTCTGTTCTAAGTTCATTATGTATATTAACTCATTTAATCCCTACATTTACCTTGTGAGGAGAGCATTATCATTATTATTCTCCACTACGTGAGCAAGTTTATAGGGCCACAGAGGCCAAGAAACTCTTGTGAGCAGGAAGCTCTTAACATGGTTCAAGACAAAACTACTTTTGTTTTGCTTGAGAGGTAAGAATGGATCTTAATGGAATAATTTGTCAAGGGAAAAACAGAGTCAACATCCTTATCATAGAAAAATAAGCTAGGCACTGTGTACAAATAACTTTTATTAGTCACCCATCTCTTAAAGAAGAATGATAGTCCACTGGAGAAAAATCCAAGCTAAGTTCCCACGTGTAAAATGAAGAGAAAAACAAATACTGTATATTAACGCATATATGTGGAATCTGAAAAACTGGTGTAGACAATCTTATTTACAAAGCAGAAATAGAGACACAGATGTAGAGAACAAACGTATGTATACCAAGGGGGAAGGCGGGGTTGGGATGAATTGGGAGATCGGGGTTGACCTATATACACTAATTGATACCATGTATAAAATAGATAACTAATGAGAACTTACTGTATAGCACAGGGAACTCTACTCAATGCTCTGTGGTGACCTAAATGGGAAGGAAATCCAAAAAAGAGG
>RJWK010062928.1:0-12683 GCA_004363435.1 Platanista minor | reverse complement strand
TTTTTTGCGGTACGCGGGCCTCTCACTGCTGTGGCCTCTCCCGTTGCGGAGCACAGGCTCTGGACGCGCAGCCTCAGCGGCCATGGCTCATGGGCGCAGCCGCTCCGCGGGCGGCACGTGGGATCTTCCCGGACCGGGGCACGAACCCGTGTCCCCTGCATCAGCAGGCGGACTCTCAACCACTGTGCCACCAGGGAAGCCGGATAGCTGATTATTGAAGAGGGGATTTTTATTTTTTATTTATTTATTTTTTTCGCAACAAAGTGAATCAATTATACGTATACATATGAAGAGGGGATTTTTAAAGGACTTGCTTTTCATCTGTTAGCAATTCCTCCCCCCAAAAGAAGTGTGATACATAAGATACTCACTCTTGATTACATTGCCTCATCCTCACTCTTTTGCCTTCATTCTTAAGATAGTTCATAAGCTTCTGCCAAAGTTTTCTGAATAAAATGTTGCCACGTTATTTAATGGTCCAGCATAAAAAAAAGAATTGTTGGTTTTATAGGAAGTAACTTTGACTTGGCAGGACTTTGCAAGGGTGAGTCCTGTGTTGGGAACCATTTTCCTCCTGGGGAAAAATCCTCTAAAAAGAATTCAGCACAGTCCCGTGAATCACCCCAGTCCCTAGAAGTGAAAAAAAAACTCGAGGAAGATATCTCAAGAACATGGATATTAACAATAGATATCTGCATGATTTTACTTCATTAGATATATTGTTTAAAATCTTCTGCAAAATAATTTTTTCTCTTAGTATGAAGAAAAAGAAATCTGAGCAATTCACATGGGTTTCTATGTACCATGAAAACTGTCCAAAAGTGAAAATACTTTTTAATTAAAATTTTCCATTATAATTTTAAGAAGTAAGGTTTTTACTGTGTATCGTCAGTCTACTCCCAACTAGAATGAAAAGTCCATAAGGGCAGGGGTTTTTGTCCATATTTTTAATTCACTCTGTGTCACTGTCACACTGAACAATGGCTGGCATTTAACAGACACTTAGTACATGTTTGCTGAACGAATGATTTGTTGATTGCCTAATATTATTTCCAACACTCAGTAGAGTTGTTATGACAAAGGAGACATTCCAAATGAGGTGTCCAATCCTACCATTATTTGTGACAGTTATATACACTGATATTAATGTACTAATACTGAATGCCATGTGCCCTTAAGATTACAGCCATAGTGTGGTGTGTGCCATTTTGGAAAGTAGCAATAACGGCTAACTTGTGCATCTACAAATAATACTCAGATGAACTCTTTGGTCCTCATATTTTTCAAAATCCTTCCACTTACACTCTGACAGCTCTAAAGAACAGTTATTTTAGCCTAACCCTAACCTGTTTTAGAGATGGCAACAAGCAGTAAAATACCCAAAGGTAAAGAAAAGGAGTATGGTGACTACTTGGGTAATTTAGATTTGGCTGAATACTCCTACTTCGCAGAGTAAAATCTGAGGTTAGGTGGTTCTTTCATATTGAACTTGGGCCTCTTTTGATGAAGGTCATTTCCAACGATGAAATAAATATTCACATAAACTGATTAACAAATACAGAGAGTAAACAAAATTCCATTGTACCCTCTTTGTGATCACCTAGGTTTCGATATAGAAACAGGCTCCCTCAACAACTCAGCGATTAACTTGGAAGCTTTGTTGTACTTGTTCAGTACAGGCCTGGAGCCTGCCTTCTTCCCACCCCCTACTGCAGGGAAAGCAAGCAGGCTTCGGGGCTGAATCCCAGCCTTCCACCAAGTACTTGGTGTTACCTTGGATGAGTCATTTACATCACCGCCCCTTCCTTTGTGTCCTTAGCTGTAAAATGGGAAATGTCGTATCTGTTTTGCAGAGCAGTTATGAGTATGATCTGAGATTGGGTAAGCACGGAGCCAGTTGTGCAGTAGGTCTGAGGACATCTGTGTTGCCTTCTGGGGTTGCGTTGGGTCTTTGTTGCTGCGCGTGGGCTTTCTCTAGTTGCGGCGAGCGGAGGCCACTCTTTGTTGCAGTGCGCGGGCTTCTCATTGCGGTGGCTTCTTTTGTTGCAGAGCACGGGCTTTAGGTGCGCGGGCTCAGTAGTTGTGACTCATGGGCTCTAGAGCGCAGGCTCAGTAGTTGTGGCGCACGGGCTTAGCTGCGCCGTGGCACGGGGGTTCTTCCTGGACCAGGGCTCGGATCCATGTCCCCTGCATTGGCAGGCGGATTCTTCACCACTGTGCCACCAGGGAAGTCCCCCTCTGCTTCTTGTATTAACTTAGGTCTATGTTGCACTGAACAGACGGAAGCTCTGAAACAAGAGTCTTCTCCCCACTCTCACCACCCCTGTGGCCATTTCTCTGCTCTTCAGAAGCCCTGGCATGGAGTCTTGGGTGAAGTTTCCTAGTCTTCGGCCTTTCATGGGCAAGTAGAATTTTACCAAAAAACTTCATCAATGCACTGATGCTCTTTATTTTGCCAGTTGAAGATTTACCCCCCCCAAAATAAATAAATAACATCTACTGTCAACATCATTTCACAAGAGATGGGATGTTTTTATAAGCTGAAGAGAGTATAAGCTGCAAGTAAGAACTGTCCTCCGCATTGTTTCATCTCTCATCAGAGATCAAAAACAGTCCAGGGACCAGCATTTTGGAGCCACTTTTTCCTAACGCCCGACACCAAGAAAGATGATTTCCTTCTTCACTATGGAAGCAGCTCCACCCCCCAAGTGAGCCCCTGTGGCAGCAGCCCCTGAGACTGGCACGGGGGTGAGTCAGGAGGCCTGTCCATTCAGGCTGTTTCTCCAGGGACAGGAGACAGGCCATCACCCCCTGACAAGCCTGCTCGCTCAGCTGTTTCCATTTAGGGGCCTGAGTCTGTGGTGAGCCCGGGGCTTGGAGACTTTCCCCAGCCCTAAATGCCCATAAATCAAAGAGTCTGTTTTTAAACATGGGTAGTGGAAAAAGACACGCTGGTGAATAGGGGGGAAGGTGTGAAGCCCACTTGGGGCAGCAAATCAAATCAGTTCTGACCTGATGCAGTGGAAAGCTGAGGTAAGACTTCTTCGACTTCAGCCGCTCTGTGGACATCTCTTTCTAACCACTCAGCATTGGGAGCCCCTTGTTCCATTTCCCATGCTATTAATTTGAAAAATACTTGATTTGGTTCTATTCAGTTGAGAGAACCTTTAGTAAGTGACTACTAGGTATAGAGGACTGTGTCAGGGGTAGGGTGCTGGGTCTGTAAATGCTGGTTGGTCTCCATGGTAATTATTCTTTTTATGAATATACAAATTATAAAATCCATTTACATTTGTACACTTGGAAAAAATAGCATTTGCATTGGTGCTTTATATCGTTACACTAATGACAGGGGTGCTGTCGACAGGATTCCCCTACACCGAGGATTTCTCATCACCTGTACGTTCTAGGGGGATGCATTATTCAATGTACATCTTGTGCGTATGTTCGAGGCTTTCCATTCTTTAGGAGGAACCTGGGGCTTGAGGGGAGAAAGTGCTGATATGGGTTCTAGATCAGGCTCTTATTGGGCCACAAGTGCCCAGGACTGCTGCTTTGGTGCATGAAACGTTAAAAGTTCTGTGTCTGTGCTACACTCCCTTTCTCTTATTTTTGTTATCCCTCTCTGGGGGAGGATATTGTGTTGGCCCCAGGCCTAGATGTAGTAAGGAAACAAACAGCCTGCCTCCAAGACTTAGGGCAGGTGGTTTAAGCTAGCTCTGGGCTTTAGAGAAGAATGCTTTTTGCAGTTCTTTTTTCCTTGGAGCTTCATCTTTAGAAGCCACTGTTGCTGTTTGCAACAAGATGAGGTTGTAAGCCTGGGGACCAGACCCAGGCAGGCCTCTGGACTTGCTGTAATCTAGGCCTTACACTAGAGGCTAAAAGAGCTCCTTCTGACCAGGGGGAGCATAAGTTCTGCTTTTCCCTGGCCCAAACTGGAGTCTCCATTTATCCTGGTTTAATTATTAATAGTGTCCCCTTCCACTCTCAGAGGTGTCCCGGTGGTTTGGACAGTAAATTGTACGATCACCCTACTTTGTGAGACACTCACTGACGCATAACCTGCCCCGTCTTGCCAGAGCCGTGGTGAAGTTCAATGCCAAAGCTCCGAACAATAACAACGTGCGTGTGGCCAGAGTAACGCCAGCCCCAGCCCATCTCTCACAAAGCTGCAGCCACTATGGAAGACTGGTCTAGAAGTTAGGCTCTCCCATACCCGGACAGAAGTCTATCCACTTCACATCAGTTCCAGCATCTGGTGCTGTGAGAGCTGTACTGACAGAACTAAATGCAGCACCAAACCAGAAATGAAGGCTTAGGAGTTGAGGGTATGAGATCGAAGTAGAATCTTAAACCCCAGAATGGGCCCTTGACCAGACTTCTCTAACAAACACAGTATCCTCCAACTTGAGAAAAGTAGTATATTTGCAAATGACCTGTTTTTATTTCTGCATAATTAAATGATAGAGTAGAATGAGGCTGGGCTTGGAGTCGGAATGGGGTGTGTGAATCCTGCTTGTGTCCTGATTAGCCATGTGTGTGAGCTCAAGCAGGGCGATTTACCTTTTCCTGTTTTGCCATCTGCTTTATGAGGACAACCGTATCTTTTTCTCAGGCTGGTGGTTGTCAGGATTTAAACATGACGTTGCTGTGCGGAGCCTGTTAGATACACTGAAACTTTAGTTTCCTTTCTCTTCCTTACTCAGAACTTCCAGGGAAAGGGAATAAGGGGTTGACTGGAGTGATGTTAAGAATGGGAACAAAATGTCTTCAGAGAAAACTATCACTCGTAAGTGGAGTTTCTTCAGCAGTGAGCTGACAAAGGATAGCCCTGGGCAGTCGCCATGCTGAGTGGACACTGTTGGCGGGAGACTGGGTCAGGACGGCAGGGCTATATATAGGAAGGTGTGAGGGGACGACCCTGTCATTGTCCCGAGGTTGTCACACGCAGAGAAGTACTGGGCTGTAGCTATAGTCACCTTCTCTGTGGTGTAGGCTTTCTCTTCCTACAGAGGCTTGGCCATCTTATAAGGAGGAGCCCCAACCTGTGATTCAGTTGGACACGGCTCTTTAGGAAGTAGTTGGACTAAGGAATCTCTGCCAAGGGCTACAGAGTGCTTCGGGTGCCCCGATACGGTGCTGCCCTTGTAGATGATAAATTCCTTAAGGACAAAGATTCTGTTTTATCTACCATATAATCCCTCAAGTTGCAGACTCAGGACCTTGAATGTCAGGTGAGAGAAAGTGAGCCCTTTAATCTCTCTTGGAAGTCTGGTAAAGATTTCATCACCACTTCCTAACAGGCCTCTCTGGAGCCCCCAGAGCACTCTCTCCACTGCACCAGCAGTACTTTTCCAGTGACGCAAAATTCATCATGTGCCTCCCTGTGCGGTACCCGTCGGCTGCTCATTATCACCAGCTAGTGTTCTCTTATGCCTCAGTATCCTCAACTGTAAGATAAGAATAAAAAGGATAGGATTGCTTTGAGGTCTAGATGAGTATGTGTGTGTGCGTGTGCATACGCATGCGTGCACACACACATATACCTACACATGTATTTGTGTGTAGGCACATATACCTACATATAGCTTCCCCTCCAGCCTCAATCTCACCAAAACCCTCCCTTTTCCACTCTGACCTGACCTTTCTGAATGCCTCTTTTCCATGGTGTCACCATGTTTTTCTCTCCTCTAGAACTTCTAATGAGCTGTTCTCCCTTCCTAGACACCTCTTTTGCTGCCTCACCTGGCTCTCTGCTATTCTTCCTTCAACATAAATATCATCTCTTCTGAGAAACCTTTCCTGATTCTCCAAGCCTAGGTTAATCTAGTGCCCCTTCCAGTGCTCACTCCTTAGCCCAGCATCTGTCCAGAGCATTGGTCACATTGGATTATAATTGTCTGTCTGCTTGTCAGCCCCTCTCCCACGAAACTGTCAGCTCCATGAGAGCAGGAACACTGTCCTTCTGGTCCCCTTCACCTCCATCGTCTAGCCCGGCTCAGTTAACAGACACTTGAGAATACGCATCAGTGTTTTATAAATGAACAAGTGGGTGGGTGAAGACACGCTACTCAGCAAAGTCTCTCCTCAGGAATTAAGTTCGGGTTGATGAGTGGATCCAAGCTTCATGATCACACGTGGAATAGTGTCTGCCTAACCTGTTTTATTCCTGCTAATGTTGTATACATACCTTGCACTGGGTATTATTTAGACACCAGGAATCTGGAATTTCAGAATTTACTTCTACGAGATAGCGTCTTGATTTTCACGCAAAGCTCTGGTTTTTCTCTTGAAGAGAAACACGATTTTAAAATTGCTTTGAATTGCTTTTAGGCTCTTTTATGATATTTTGAGAAACAGCTTTTGCAGGAGTTCAGTTTTGTCCAAAATAGTGAAGGCGTAGCAATAGGAATGACCTTGTGAATCAATTGCTGTGTATGTTGGGAAGGGGAGAGGAAGTGAGTAGAGTCATTAGCAGTTCAAAATTATCTGTAGACTTAGAGTGCTTTACAGTCTGACTCATGTCTTTCTCATGAAACTCCCTCAAGACCATGCTAGGCCATGGCAATCTTGTCTAGGTTTGACCTTACATTGTGGTTTGTGCTACCCCTTCCTGTCATCGTTACTGTATACCATTAGTTAGTTATTCTTCCAGTGTGTTGTCATGTATCCTTAGCTAAAGTACAGGCTCCTGGAGAACACGGACTTCATCGCCCATGTTTTTCAATATCTCTTAGTGTCATGGGAAGCTTTATGTACTAAATGAGTACTCAGTAACTTTTTTATGAAAAGTGAAATATTAAACAAAATGTTTAGGTTATAATAAGTGAAAGGATAAGACTGACTTCAAATTTTTAAAAATATGCAAAGAGGACTAAAAGGAAATGCAGCAAAAGCACAAGCTGAACTATGTTTCATTAGTTGATGGTGGGCAGTCAGAATGGCCATCATCAAAAAATCTACAAACAGCAAATGCTGGAGCGGGTGTGGAGGAAAGGGAACCCTCTTGCACTGTCGGTGGGAATGTAAATTGATATAGCCACTACGGAGAACAACAGTATGGAGGTTCCTCAAAAAACTAAAAATGGAACTACCATACGACCCAGCAATCCCACTACTGGGCATATACCCTGAGAAAACCGTAATTCAAAAAGAGTCATGTACCACAGTGTTCATTGCAGCTCTGTTTACAATAGCCAGGACATGGAAGCAACCTAAGTGTCCATCGACAGGTGAATGGATAAAGAAGATGTGGCACATATATACGATGGAATATTACTCAGCCATAAAAAGAAACGAAATTGAATTATTTGTATTGAGGTGGATGGACCTAGAGTCTGTCATACAGAGTGAAGTAAGGCAGGAAGAGAAAAACAAATACCGTATGCTAACACATATATATGGAATCTTAAAAAAAACTGGTCTGAAGAACCTAGGGGCAGGACAGGAATAAAGACACAGACGTAGAGAATGGACTTGGGGACACGGAGAGGGGGAAGGGTAAGTTGGGGCGAAGTGAGAGAGTGGCATGGACATATGTGCACTACCAAATGTAAAATAGCTAGTGGGAAGCAGCCGCATAGCACAGGGAGATCGACTCGGTGCTTCGTGTCCACCTAGAGGGGTGGGATGGGGAGGGTGGGAGGGAGACACAAGAGGGAGGGGATATGGGAATAAGTGTATATGTGTAGCTGACTCACTTTGTTATACAGCAGAAAGTAACACACCACTGTAAAGCAATTATACTCCAGTTAAGATGTTAAAAAGAAATAGTTGATGGTGGGTAACTTTAATTTTCTGTAATTTTCTAGATTTTTCCACATTTTCTACAATCATTTTTTATTATGAACAAAACCCCACAAATGTTATTATTTTTTTAAAGAAGATTTTTCTGCCCTATTTAGTGTTAGAAACTGTGGCCACCCCTTGTTGGCAGGTAGAGGCAGATGTTGGGGTTAAACCATCTTATTGTAGCACAATTTACCCATTTGTTAGGATGATTAGGATAAGGTTGTGCCGACCGCATTCTTTTGATGGAAATTTGAAAATATTTTGTCTGGAAAAGCGGTTAAGGGCAGTGCTGCCATGGTGTGTATTTGGAGCTATGCCTAAAAACTGAGAAGTTACGTAATGCTGAGAAATTAGGATAATAATCCAATTTTCTTAACAAATCCCTTAAAAACATCTTCGTGGCAGTATTGCACAGTCCTCCCTGGTTCATCCAAAGCGTATCCTTAGCTCTTCGAGACGGATTTCATAGAAAGTAACTGCTAGCCGGTGTGGCTCTGATAGCAGTCACGCTTTATTGAGCCTGTCTTGTGTCACATGCCACTTGCATTATCTTATTTCCTCTTCACAGCAACCAAAGGAGACAGGGATTGCTATTTATTAATATTTTATTGATGAGGAACTTGCGACTGAGAGAGGTTAATCGTTTGCCAAAAGTGGCCCAGCCCAGTAAGGGGCCAAGCCAAATGCTTATGGAGTGTCTGCCATGCATGCATCCCTCTGCTGGGAGCCTTGTGGTGTGTGGCCCATGCCACCAAGAAGCCAAACAACCTCTAGAGAGGGAGTATATAAAGAGATGAAAAAACTAAGTGATAAAGTTTCAGGGACACTTTGGGAGCACAGAAGAAGCAAGAACTGGTCAAGATGCCTCAGCTTGGTGCTCAGTGACGTCTGTTTTCCCACCCTACACCCGCCACTCATGCCCTTGTCCGTCTTATGCCCACCATACTCACACACTTCCCGTGTCAACAGGTGACAGTGGCCTTTCCTGCCCATCGCTGCACCTGCTGCAGCCTCCAGCTGTTAACAATGCTCATTAGCATTTGTGTGTCCTTAGTATGCACTGAGTCATCACTTTTACACATGGTTTCATTGATCCTTCACAACTACGGTATGAAAGGGGTTATCCCTGCTTTTCCAGATGAAGGAAATGAGGGTTTGAGAGCTCGGATAACGTGCTCAGATGTCCAGTTGGGAAGTGACGGGCCTAGGTGTTCAGTCCTGTTCTGTCCGAGTCCCGGGCCCGTGACCCTAAGCTCTGCTGTCAGTGCCTTCATGCCCATCTTTGTGTGCCGTCAGCGCTTGTCCTGAAAGGCAAAGGCTGCCTCCAGGGAAGCCTCTCCTGTGTCCCCCGCAGGAGAGCTCCCATGGCCCTTGGCCGCCTTTCTCCGCTTCTCCCATAGCTTTATGGTGCCAGGGCCCCTGAGCTCTCTGGGGTGCACCAGTGCCCCCAAGTGTTTTGCAGTAGACTCTCCATCCAACCTGGGGGTTCTGCAAGATTGGAGGATTTCTGGCCTCCATCCTTCACCAGGTAGCTCCTGGGAGTGCTTGGGAAGAAAAATTTAATTTTGAAATTCCAGAGAACCCGGTTCTTTTTCTGCTTCCTCCCTTCCTCTGTCAGACTTAAGAGAGGGAGGTATGGTTGGTATTTGAATGCCAGTTTCATTTCACTTTTAAATAATCATTACATTTCAGTAAGTCTCCTACCTGGAGTCTCAGGTGCCAGGTAAGAAGAAATGCTCACCCAGGAGTTGCCAGTGCTTGAAAACGGTGACATTTATCAGAGGTATTATCACCCATACAATTGGAGTACAAATGCCAATATCACAGTTAAACTGCCAGCCAGTATACATGTTCCTTGATACGGCAGCCGCTTCCTGCCCTCACTTCTCTTTCCATGGTATGAAAACAGTGAGTCTGTGGTTGAGAAAACAGTTGAAGCTCTTTAAATGCTGCAGAATGACAGATCGTGGTAATATTAGTATGCAGGTCCGTTTTGCTTTGGGGCCACCTGCGTGTCAGGATACTTGTAGCCACAAGATGTCAGTGTGGTATCAGTCCTGGGTGTCAGAACGAAAACCGCGGCCCTCAGTTTATAAGTCAGAAGAGGAAGACACGGTCCAGGGGGTTGGCTCACCTCACCTGTTTCCTCGCTCGGGCTGTGGTGTCAGTCCACAGGCTGCCTTTCCAATTAGTTTTCCCTGTGCAGTTTTCCATTGGTTCACACTTCATCGGGAGGCTTTTCTTAGTTCTCTCTCTCCAAATGTAGATACTTTCCTACCTCCTACTTATGCACAAATAACCTCAGAAATCCCGCCATTTTGGTGTTACCTCCGCACTTTAAAAAATTTGCAAGAGGATATAAGTAACAGCACAGTTTTCCGTCATTCTAAAGAGGGTTTTTAAGTAGTTGAGGATGGGGGAAAATTCGTATCTCTAGTCATAGTACTGTTAGGGTTTTTTTTCCTTTCTTAGTCTCTTTTTATTTTTTGGTCAAAGCTTAACCTCCAGAGGAAGAATGTAGGAGCTTGTATTAACTGTGCAAAGCAAGCAAAAGAGGGGAAGATAGGACTCAGGGAAGAACACAGATGTGTGGAGGCCCTGGTGTGCTCCTACAGCCTTCATCGGGAGGGAGGTATGTTACGGCCATTTTTCTGCTGAAGAAAGATGATATATCCTTCCCAGGGTTAGTTAATTAGTAAACGTGTGCCAGAGCCTAGATTTGGACCTGGGTCTGTTTGTCCCCAGAGCCTGTGCCTACCCAGAGCCTGGTAACATTACTTTAAAAAAATTTTTTTTTTTTTATTGAGGTATAGTTGATTTACTGTATGTTTCAGTTGTACAACACAGTAATTCATTATTATTTAAACATTTTTTTTTGCGGTACGCGGGCCTCTCACTGCTGCGGCCCCTCCCGTCGCGGAGCAGAGGCTCTGGACGCGCAGGCGCAGCGGCCATGGCTCACGGGCCCAGCCGCTCCGCGGCACGTGGGATCTTCCCGGACCGGGGCGCGAACCCGCGTCCCCTGCGTCGGCAGGCGGACTCTCAACCACGGGGCCACCAGGGAAGCCCAGTAATTCACTTTTTAAACGTTATGCTCCATTCACAGTTATGATTGGTACTGTTACTCTTGTTTGACCGTCTGCATCATAAAAGAAATGAGGAGTAACCTGAATAATCCATGCACATACTAGTCAGCAAATATCTGTTGAGTCCTGGCTACACGGAAGATACCGTGTTGTGAAGAATACCAAGACCTATTCAATATATTCTCTCCCCTCAAGAAGCAAAACAAAGTTAAGGAGAGGGACAGAAAAAGACATGGACGCACAGGTCAGTGGAAAGCAATCAGAGAGCAGAGGCATTTCCTTGGAATGATGGAGAGCAAAGCAGAGGGCAGGGCTCTGGTCCAGCACTAGTTCTAGCCCTCCTATGGGCTCTTTATTATATCAGCCTGAAATAAATCTGCTACATTAAAAGATGTTACTAAGGTGGCCCCTCTACCTTGCCTTTCTGTGGCTCTAAGATGGAATATGAGAAGGGGTGGCTAATCCACGCCACCAGAGGTTGCCACCTATGCCTGCCTTTGTAACCCAGGCACGGTAAGAGTACACTTAATCCTCTCTTTCGGTGGTCTGGTCCAAGGAGGACAGGTTAAAGCAAGCCAGGAGGCATGGCCTGGTGTGGCAGGGCTGTTTCCAGTTTCCCAGCCCCTGACTTAGATGTGGAGGAGAACAGATTTGAAGCTTCTGGAAAGATTTGGTAGCAGAAATAGCAGAACGCTTCTGGCTTACAACTTTAGAACTTACAACTGTGGCAGTGTAAAGAACTTGGCCAGGATGAACGGAGGAGCCACACGGATGACTGGACATTTGAAAAATGAGACCTGAGATGAGAGGTTAGAGAAACAGGGGTTATGTAACCTGGAGCTCCTTGGAGGTGATGTTGGTAGACTTCTTCTAGAACAGGGCTCTCAGTATCTCAGTACAGAGAGCAGTGACTAACCCTGTTTGTCCATATTGGGTGAGGACTGACTCCAGCTGAGCCAAGAAAATTTTAGATCGATTTGATCCATGAAAAAGTCTTCCCCATGCAGCAGCTGTGAAACACAGAATATGTCATGGAGAGAAGTTGATAGAATTTTCTTTTTTTCTTGTCTTAAAAAAAAAAAAAACAACAACAACGGGGGCTTCCCTGGTGGCGCAGTGGTTGAGCATCCGCCTGCCAATACGGGGGACGCGGGTCCGGGCCCCGGTCCGGGAGGATCCCACATGCCGCGGAGCGGCTGGGCCCGTGAGCCGTGGCCGCTGAGCCTGCGCGTCCGGCGCCTGTGCTCCGCAACGGGAGAGGCCCGCGTACCACACACACAAAAAAACAACGGAATACAGTAGAACTGTTTAATAATTATGGTGCTGGAGGACAGGCTTAACTTGATATTATAGAATGTGTTGTATCCGGCTCCTGCTGTACGGGTTTGGTTTGAGTGGGACGTGATCGGCCCAGAGAGTATCAGGTTTCATATAAACAGTGAATGATACTTTTTATAATAATTGGTCTGGAGAGGATGACCATATCATTTTTCTTTGAATCTGTAACAGTTTGGAGAGTGAAATGGGGTGCTATTAATAATATCCTTGGGTGTACAGTTCTGTGTTTAAAGAAGTCAAAAACAGCCCCAGTCCGTCTTGAATGTAGGGTATCTGGCTGAAGAGGCAGCACAGAAACATCCACCAGGTTGAATAATGGTGTGTGCTCGTGAAGGGACCAGCCTCCCTGCCCCTGTTCTTCCCGTTTCCTTCCTGATATCATATACATAGTAGTATATATTCGCTTACTTCCTCATTGACCCTTTTCCTTTCTAGAATGTAAAGTCCACAGCAGAAGAGATTTTTTCT